>JAZHYW010012561.1:0-139564 GCA_037355805.1 Ixodes ricinus
CGTGCGTCACTATCTCGAAAGTTCGGCGAAGGAAGTTCGAGCGTCGCGCGCTCGGGGCGAGGATGAACTGGCACTTTCGAGAACAACAAAGCAAAGGGAAAGTTACAAGTAGTGCGAGAATGAATGGGAATCTTCTAGAAGACCGTGACCGAGCGTTGTTTTCTCGGCTCTGCGGGCGGCATTATCCCCCCTTTTGGTAAGTGCATCGTCCCGATGCAACGTGAAAGGAAAACAAGTGGCTAAAAATTTACGGTGAAACAAAATAAACATGCAGTGTCGCAAGCCTATCGTGCGTAGAACGGCTTGAGTCGAACTACGTGGACGACTTCGGGTCGTGGCTGGCGGCGTCCTGATGGTCGGGTTCCGTCGGGGAGCACCTCGTAGTTCAAGTCCCCAAGGCGGCGGATGACCTTGTAGGGTCCGAAGTAGCGTTTTAATAGTTTTTCGCTGAGTCCGCGGCGGCGAATGGGCGTCCACACCCACACCCTGTCTCCGGGCTGGAACTCCACGTCGCGGCGACGAAGGTTGTACCGGCCAGCGTCCACACGTTGCTGGTCCTTTATTCGAAGACGGGCTAGCTGGCGTACTTCTTCTGCTCGTTGGGTGACCAGCTGGGCGGTCGTAGGTGCTGTCGTCCGTCGGGTCGTGGGGCAGCATGGCGTCGAGCATCGTCGTCACCTTTCTGCCGTGCACCAGATGAAAAGGTGTAATGCCGGTAGTTTCTTGAATCGCCACATTGTACGCGAACGTGACGTAGGGCAACACTACATCCCACGTCTTGTGTTCCACGTCCACGTATATCGAAATCATGTCGGCGATGGTCTTGTTTAGTCGCTCCGTGAGCCCGTTGGTCTGCGGGTGGTATGCCGTGGTCCGGCGGTGGTCGGTGTGGCTCAGGCGGAGTATCTCTTGTGTCAGTTGCGCCATGAACGAGGATCCTCGGTCCATAATTAGGACTTGGGGAGCGCCGTGTCGGAGGACGATAGACTCCACGAAGAACTTGGCTACTTCCACGGCGGTCCCCGACGGGAGTGCTTTGTCTCGGCGTACCTGGTTAGATAATCAGTTGCCACGATTATCCAACGGTTTCCCTGCGTCGACGGCAGAAAATGGTCCAAGAAGATCCATTCCAATCTGCTGGAATGGTGCAGTCGGAGGCGATATCAGTTGCAGGAGACCTGCCGGCTTCGTCGGTGGTTTCTTGCGTCGTTCGCATTCGTGGCACGAACGGACGTAAAGGTGGACAGTCTTCGGGAGCTTGGGCCAGTAGTATTTTTCTCGGATCCGTGCAAGGGTCCTACTGTAGCCAAGGTGACCAGATGTTGGAGTCTTCGTGGCAGGCTTGGAAGACCTCTTCTCGAAGACTAGCAGGAATCACCAGGAGCCACGTCGAGTTGCTGTCCCCGAAGTTTTCTTTAGAGGATACCTCTCCGGACAGCGAATCTTGGCAGGTCCCGTGGAGAAGGCTGGGGGTATCGTACCCTCGTCCCTCCAGGCGGTCGATCAGTGCACGTAACTCAGGATCGTCCCGCTGGAGCGCTGCCATACCTTGAATGCTCACCGCGCCGAGAAAGCGGTCGTCGTCGTCGCCGTCGTCGTCTTTGGCACATCCGGTAGCTGACTCGACAGGGGCTCTGGACAGGCAGTCGGCGTCGCTGTGTTTTGGCCTGACTTGTAGACCACGGTCACGTCGTACTCTGGCAGTCGTAGGCTCCACCGAGCGAGGCGTCCCGATGGATCCTTCAGGCTCGCTAACCAACACAACGCGTGGTGGTTGGTGACCACCTGAAATGGGCTCCCGTACAAGTACGGGCGGAATTTCGTGATGGCCCAGACGACGGCCAGACATTCCTTCTCGGTTGTCAAGTAGTTGCGTTCGCGCGTTCGACAGCGTCCGGCTAGCGTATGCGATCACGCGCTCCGCACCGTCTTGTCGTTGGACCAGTACCGCCTGAGCACCTGCATGACCGGCGTCCGGTGAACTTCCGTTTCGGCTGATTGGTCGAAGTGGCCGAGAATCGGTGGTGACTGGAGCCGTCGCTTCAGTTCGTCGAATGCCTGTTGTTGTTCTTCACCCCATTAGAAGTTCACGGCGTTTCTTGCGGTGCGCGAGCGGCGCAGAAAGCTTGGCAAAATCCTGAACGAATCGCCGGTAGTATGCGCAAAGTCCAAGGAATCTTCGGACGGCCTTTTTGTCGGTGGGCGGTGGAAAGGCAGCTACGGCGCGAGTTTTCAGGGTCAGGACTTACACCTTCGTTGCTCACAACGTGCCCAGGAACTTCAGTTCACCGTAGGCAAACCGGCACTTCGTCGGCTTCAGGGTGAGTCCTGCGGTCCTGATAGCCTCAAGAACGGCTCGAAGGCGTCGTAAATGCTCGTCGAAGTTGGCCGAGAATACCACACGACGTCGTCGAGGTAAACGAGACATGTCTGCCACTTGAGGCTCGGCCAGACGGTGTTCATGACACGTTGGAACGTTGCCGGCGCTGTGCAGAGTCCGAAGGGCATCACCTTGAACTCATAGAGTCCGTCGGGCGTGACGAAGGTAGTCTTTTTCTCGGTCCTGTTCGTCGACTTCGATCTGCCAGTAGCCACTCTTAAGGTCCATCGACGAAAAGTACCGTGAATGGCGCAGCCGGTCCAGCGTGTCGTTGATGCGGAGGATGGATACACGTCTTTCTTCGTCACCGCGTTGAGCCGCCGGTAGTCAACGCAGAATCGAAGCGTCCCGTCCTTCTTCTTCACCAGTACGACCGGAGAGGCCCACGGGCTGTTCGAAGGCTGAATGATGTCGCTCGTTCAGCATCTCTCTTGCACCTGTTTGCAGAATGGCCTCTCCGTTCCTTTGGGGAGACCCGGCACGGCGGCTTCGATGCACAGGAGCGCGTCCTCGTTGGTGTACGATGCGGTGTTGATGCAACTGCTGGCTCAGGGGCGCACCCCGACGTCGTCGCAAAGCAGTCGCCGAACTCGGCGAGGAGGTCTCCGGAGCTGTTGTCGTGTCCCGTGGCGCTGAGCTTGGGGCCAAGCACGCCGAGCTGCGGCGGCGGTGTGCTGTGCGGCCGACGGACGGCGAGGGCCTTCGGAGATCGCGGCGATTTCGGCGTCGGGCCCGGGAGTTCTTCGACGTGTCCTTGCCAGCGGCACCTTTCGTAGAGGTGCCGCGCCTCCGGTCGAAAGTCTCGTCACGAGGGCCACAGGACCGCCCCATCCTGCAGCTCCGGCTATGCCCTCTTTGCGACGCCTATATTCTCTTCCGAGAAGCAGGTGGACATTGCCTTCTAGGAAGGACTCTTCCCCTGGCAGCAACTGCATCGGTCACGACGGGCACAAGAACACTCGACACATGGCGGCAGTCTCACGTGGTCCGCAATGACTCGGGACGGCGGCTGGCGTCGTTTTGGGCGTTCCTCCGGAGGTAGAACGGGCTTTCGCAGCGTCATGCTGTTTGCGCCAAGGTCGATCACGGCACCGTACTCACAGAGGAAGTCCATGCCAAGGATGGCGTCTTCCGAACAGTCATTGAGGACGACGAATTTCACGGGGCAGGTTTCTCCGTGGATGTTCGGCGCGCGCAGTACACCTTCCCACCGGTGTGCATGAGATGTCCGCCGGCGGTTCGTATTTTCGGGCCATCCTTACCATCGTCACTTTCCGAAGACGGCGCGAGAGCTCCCGGGACCTAAAACGGAATAGTCCGCTCCGGCGTCGACGAGTGCCTTCTGCGTCGCGGGCCGCCGTGATGGTAACGTCGAGGCTATTCGACACCGTCGCAGAACCATCGTTCCTATCCGTCTCGTCGCTAGGGGTGTGGAGCCCTCCCGACGTTTGTGGAGGATATTGGCGCTCGTTCGTCATCGGCAATACCACCTCCCGGTATTGCCGCACTCGGTCTTCCCGGCGAGGCAGGGGGGACAGGCTTTATCGGCGCGACCGATGGAGCAGGCTATGCCTGCAGGACGTCGAGGTGAAGTGCGAACGGGACCCACGTCGAGGCGCAGACATCGGAGAGGGTGTACGCCAGCAGGGTAGTCGCCCATCTCGCGTGGTCGCTCACCGTAGCGTGGGCGCGGGTCGTCGGGGCGGAAGCCGCGGCCCAGCTGGCTGCCAGGCTGGCAACGGCAGGTACACGTGGCCAGCCTCCCCGCAGTGGTAACAAAGCGGGCGGTGGTCGGGCCGCTCTGCCACACGTCGGTTTTTCGCGGCGAGGGTCGCTCTGGTCGGACGTGCTGGCCGATCTTCGCGTCGCTGGGAGTACTGCGGCGCTGGAGGTTCACGCCGTGGCACGGCGCCGTAGCCTGGCGGGGAGCTTGCGGCGGTCAGTCTCGGCCATGGCGGCGTAGGTCAGCGTCGTGTTCCTTCTGGCGGAGCAGGGTTGATACAGGAGCCCGTGGCTCGATGGCTCTTCAACCTCCTCTCTCACAACTTCGGCGATGGACAGCGACGCCGGGGGTCGGCAGCAGGCAGCAGTCTCTTTGAGTTCCTCGCGAACGACTTCACGGATCATCTCGCGTAGCTCGTCGGCGCTGGTGCGGAACCGGAGCTTGCCGATGCAAAAGTCGAAACGCTCGCTGAGCCGATGGTAGGTGGCGCGGGTTGGGCCATTAGCGCCCGCTCGATGTTTGTCAGCTTCGGCAACAGGTTCTTCGACGGTCGTCGAGGGTATACGAATCCGCCGAAGATTTCGCTTTTCACGCCCCTCATAGGAAGCGTAATTCCTTCTCGTCGGTAGCTTGCGGGTCTAGCGCGGCTGCTCAGGCGGAGGATGTCTTCAACGAAACTGGTGACTGCTCTGGTTAGGCCTTGAGTCCTCGCCTGGAGAAGGTCTTCGGCCCGCTGCCTGCGATGCTGATTCATGAACGCCCGCTTCAGCTCGGTGACGCAGGCGTCCCACGACGTGAGCGCAGCCTCGTGGTTCTCGAACCAGTGCCTCGCAGTACCCTCCAACGAAAAGTAGAGGTTCTGCAGGTACTGCTCGGCGGTCCATCCGTTATGGCGTGCCACGCGCTCGTAATGTTGGATCCAGTCCTCGACGTCCTCGTGGATCTCCCCGTGGAAAGGCGTCGGAGTCCGAGGGGCGACGGGCAGGTAAACGACGGGGGCTGCTACTGTGGTCTGCGCCGTCGAGGAAGCCATCGTCGTTGTCACTTGCCTTGTCCTCGCCGGGAGAGGTCCGAGTTCAGGAGCTTGCCCTTGAAGACGGCGGCTGGCACGATGCTCCGAGTCTTCAACGGAAGGTCGTCGGGAAATGGGGCTTGCTGAACGAGTTCTTGTAGGGGTACGCTGCACGGGTTTCATACCCCGCACCTCCACCAGAAATGTCACGAATTAAGGCGACGAGAAGGCGAAGAGTGAACTGAAAATAAAGGTTTAATGGGCGAACCTGTGCCAACCAAAAATAAGTAAAGAACGAAAGAGCGTCGATGCAGCAGAAAAGCAGGCGGCGATTCGGCGGCGACACAGAGCGCGCGGGACTGACTTCGACACGGTCGCGGGTAGCTGCTTATCTACCGTGCGTCACTATCTCGAAAGTTCGGCGAAGGAAGTTCGAGCGTCGCGCGCTCGGGGCGAGGATGAACTGGCACTTTCGAGAACAACAAAGCAAAGGGAAAGTTACAACTAGTGCGAGAATGAATGGGAATCTTCTAGAAGACCGTGACCGAGCGTTGCTTTCTCGGCTCTGCGGGCGGCAATATTTCATCTTGGCGTGGCACCTGGCTAATGAAACTTAACGCTACCAAATGCAAGTCGATGAGACTTTCACGTCATTCTAATCATGTGTAACCGCGTGACTACTTACTTAACAATGTTTCTTTAATGGCAGGCTTCCTCTCTACAAGCATCTAGGCATTACGATTTCCGATAACCCTCTCATAGCAAAAAAATCAACGTGGACCATAATCACAAGTAACGCTACCTGCCCACTTGGCTATCTACGGCGTAACCTTTCGTTAGCCCCAACCAACCTGAAACTTCTGCTCTATAAACCTTAGTTCGATCAATGCCGGAATACGCATCATCAATCTGGGACCCTAGTATTAACTCTCTATTTTACAAACAGAAGCCATCCAAAACCGTTCGGCGCGTTTCATTTTTTTCGAATTACATCCGTACTCGCCAGTGTCTCTTCTGAATGAAATCTAATCTTAACTTGCACAGATCTCTTCATTACGTCGTAAAATGTCTAGTCTTTTTCTCTTTCATAGGATTTTTCATTTTGTCCTCCTCCCTCAGTGATTCTCTTTCTGCCACTCATCGTATATTTCCCTCCCGCAGCGACTACCAGTACAAGGTTGGCGTGCCAAGTAGTCGGCACCACTTTACATTTCTACTCCCTCATTCCCAAAACTTGCGTGCAAGCGACTGGAACCACCTGCCCGCCTTAATCGTCTCCTGATTCACCGACACCGTCCGCTTCAAATCTGCGATCTGCAAAACCATCTTTTGTAACCCTCGCTGTTGTGTTTATGTCGACGTTTATTATTATTTGTGTGTTTATTTTGCCCACTCCTCTCTGCAATGCTTCGGCCTTGAGAGTAAACAAATGAAATGAAAATGAAATGAAATATGTGGTATGAAAAGTTCCGGTGACTAATAACGTAACGCTAAGAAACGTAGTCAAACGCTCCTTTGTGAATTAGTGTTATCGCGTCTCCAACTGTTGTGTTTACCACGTCCTAAAATGTAGGCTTTGTTTTCCGCCGAGATGACATCACAGAAATTTCATCCCCTCGCCTTCCGCAATCCTGGGGGTGACAAAGTAGCGGAGCTCCACATGGCAGACGCCCGTTCTGGTGCAGGTTTCTCTTCAGCTCGGGAGTCCATGGACGTTGCGGCAGCAAGGTGGTGACACGCCGTGACTACACCAACATCCTCATTCGGTCGCGCTTTTTGCCAGAACTTCTATGACCAGCCACAATCGTCGCGACATCCAACGGAATGACACCCTTGCAACAGGGCATCAGTAGTTTCTACTTTGTGACTACATTCGACGCATCGGTTAAAAAAAGCACCTCACCGAATTTAGCTCGAGAAATTTCACGCTTAACGTCGTTGTGTCCCTCAACATGACGTGACACCATGGTGCCACACGACAGAGCGATGTCGTGGACATTGGCGTCATGAGTCCTCTGCGACTTCATGGTACACTAGGACGTCAACAGACATTACGACGTGACCTGTGAGCACGCCATACCATTTCGTCATGTCAAGAAATGACGACACGTGACAGTATATTGTCACGAAATACTGTGACGTCCCAGAACGTCACGGTTAATGTGCAATGTGACTGCACATAGTCTGTGTGCCGAAGAATGTTTCGGAACTTGGCACTCGTCGGAGTTTACGAATAACAATGCGAAGACCCGTGGATTTTATAGCTTTTTCTGAGCTTCTGCTTAAGCCTGAGGCTCCACGGCGGCCACCTCAAAGAAGCTTAAAATTTGAAGCCTAGATGGCGACATTGATTCGTGTGGCATAGAATTCCTGTATAGGCTCCCTACGGGAGCCAGAGGCCCAGTCTCCTCGGCTGCTAAGCCAAACAAGCTACCCAGCCAGCTCACCTATCGGAGGAAGTTAAGCTGGGTGACATTTGTTTTCTGATATGTGCTCCTTATTCGCGGCGCAGTGAATTTCTCACGTGATTTTGTACAAGGCATCACAAAGTGAGAAAAAGATATTGCAACTTGTTCTTTTTTCGTAAATTAAAAAAAGAAACGAGTGCTTGGAATAAACATTTAGCAGGCCCTCTCTTACAAGACACAGCTTGACAATGACGTCTACCAGGAAGGTAGCAACGCTTGGCGATTAACTTATCAATACAATAAAAGTTGAAAAGTTGCTGGAGGTCCCAGAATACTGCTGCAATGCACAAAAAGTTAGCGCTCAAACAACTTGGGGTAGAGTAAAAATATTTTGAGACAAAACCCGAGACTGGAGAAAAGAACAAAGGACTTTGTCTCTGATGACGTCCTTCTCCCCCCCCCCCCCCCCCTCGCCCTTCCCACCCACACACACCCACACCATTTCTCGACGTTTTGTTTTCAAATACTGTTGAGCAGGAAGGCGGTGCATTTTGGGTAAACTTAATTGCTTAGATAAAAGCATTGCCCCCAGACAACTCTACTGCTTGAGGTGGCGACTAAGTAAGGTAGTTTGCGGAGATCGTTCTGATATCTGCGATAACTATACTGAATCCTTCACCGTGCCTATGCGCATGCATATCATAATGCTATCAAAGTGTTAATCCTATGTGGACGTCTTCATATCAATTCAATAACAGCTTTGGGGTCGATATTTTAATTTTGACAAAAAATATTTGATTTTTGAGTTTATTCCACAAAAGAAAAAGAACACAAACGAGAAGCTTGGCGGATTTTTTTTCTTTCGTGTTATTTATTATTAAATGGCCAACACCAGAACTAACGTTTCTTCGACCCTTCGGGGTTCGCAAGTTTGAGCTCTCGCTGTTTTCGTCAATCTCAGGAAAGTGCAATTGGAATCTCCTCAAACACTTTGAAAGCAGATCTAATTATGGTAAATGACATAAAAACATCTTGTATTTTAAAACGAAATATCTAAATAAGCTCCGCATGGTGATTTACGGCAAAGGTTTGTAAGCTAATGCGTGAGGAAAATTTAATACTGTAAAAAACTTAATTTTCGCGTGGCTGGAATTTTTTGCGAATGGGGTCAAAGCTAAAAATTTGAAATTATTGGCGGGTTCTAATTTTTCGCGAATCGAGTGTAGCTTCCGTGACGTTCAGATATTGCCCGAATTGTTCGCGGGGGACCTATTTTTCGCGAGTTGTAGGCGATTCGCGAAATTAGCGAAACTTTTGTCGTTTACAGTATATTTTAATCACCTTGATATCACGAGAAGGTAGAAACGTAGCCATTTTGATTTAATATATTTTTTTTAATTCTTATTCTGCAAATTAAACTATGTTATATATATTCCCTTCATTTACCAAGATACTATCGCGAGCTACATGAGATTTAAATAAAACAAAGTATTTTGCGTATATAAATGCAAATAAAGCTTGAATCTTTTGATATGCGTGTTCGAAAACGACAAGATTTATTGCGCATCAAGATACGTTTTACCTCACGTTGTGCACAATTACAGGTATTTTTAGGCTTACGAATTACATATAATTTTGTGTTAATTTACCATATTATTGTAATAAAATTGTCCAGAATGTCACCTATGCGAGAACGCTGTCACAGCGCACTACTAATAAGTTCAAGTTTCACTTGCAGTAATAGAAACAAAATACTATATTTAATATTTATATTTTGGTAAACACAATCATGCATTCTTTATAGCAAAACACGAGGAAAAAATTAGTTTGAGGAAGTAGGTTTCAAATTTGCTATGTTTTTTAAACACTTGCTTATTCCAGTGTACTGCTTCGACTCCTCAAATATTTACCTATTTTACCATCAAGATGAACTACGCATTCCCGACCATTTATTCTTCACCCGCATGCAACGATAACGGTCCGAAACAGCTGCTAAAGTTTCAGCACTGACCGTTGTTTATTGAGAAGGTATTAATTATTTTCTGATCAATTCAATGAAAAATTAGGGCTAATTTTACCCCTGAAATTATCAGAAAACTTCGTACAACTGTCAAATGAAATGTTGTAACGAAGACAATATTTTAGTTGATGACGATGCTGTTACTTACGAAACACAACTGTTTATTTATGGAATGTAAAGAAAGACTTTTTTACATTACTTTGCAGATTATATAACTTGAGATTAAAAATTTTGGGGGTACTGCTCCTAACTTCTGGCGACTTCCCCTGCCGTCCTCCTCGACCACACCTTCAGCGGGTGCCCCGACCAAAGCCAAACTCTACAAACAAGGTTCCACACGAAGGCAGGCGAGCCGAACTCCTCCACAGCCATAAGGGGTCCCAAGTTTGCGAGTTAGCGGGGAAGACTCCACAGCCGAAGGGGGTCGAACATGCAGGTTGGCCTCCAGAGGAAGGGTGATCGACAAGGCTTCGTCTCCGGGAGCCAAGTTCATTACGGCTCTTCGGTGGCCGCTTATATTGAGTTCAGCAGCGTTCTGGGGTTCTCCAGTCCACTCCGGCAGAATACACGAGCCGATGCGTAAAGACGAACGAACTCTCAAAGAAGGTAAAAACATAAAGCGAAACTAGACAGAACACTCGGGCGCAGCACATTTTTGCGACAAAAGATAAAAGGTATTGAGCGCGACATGTTGAAACAGCTATGAGGTTGACGCAGATGATGGGTTAATTGCCGGGAATGTTGAACCACATAAAAGAGCCCGCTGTATAAAAGATGAACTGAACTAAAGTGGCGAAGCGGGCCAGTTGATTCATGACTTATAAAATTAAAAGTGATAACAATAGACAAGGACACAAAAGGAAGCCTTCCTTTTGTGTTCTCGTCAAATATTAGCGCTTTTAATTGCATTAGTAACGAACCAAGTCGCACAGCTTTCCCGCTTTAGTTAGCAATAAAGTAGCGGTTTGGGCTGAAACTTCGGCATCTGGTTATAACCGCTGAGCTATGTTTGAGCGAAAATGAGCATTCGGCAACGCGTAGCTTCTTTTCCCGAAAAAAATAATCCCTGCAAATCTTTTTTGGGGCACTTTCCATATAAAATATTTCATTTTTGCATCTATTATTCAATTTATATGTACTAAAACAGCTAGGTCTCATCATTTTACAACGGCAGCTTTTACGGGCCCGTCCTCCGGTTTCGTGAAGGCGTGGGCGTAAAAGAATTTAGTTTTCCCGCCAAATATAGAGGAAAGCTTTACGACACCGGTCACCTATGCACCAATGCAATTTCCCGGATGAATTCAGCGAAAAAATTGAGGTCACGTGACCTGACGTCACGGGACCTACAGACGAATTTAGGTTCCCCGCTAAATTTGACTGAACATTTTTCGCCACGTGTACCTAATGCCCTAATTAAGATTTCCCACTAAATTTGGCGAGAAAATTGATGTCCCTTGCCCTGGCATAACGGGATCTCCAGAGAAAACCAGGTTCCCCTTGGAATATTGTGAAACAATTGATATTACGTGACCTATGCACCAACCCAGTTTCCGCACTAAATTTGTCAGAAAACTTTGGCGACGGCGTGAGGGTAACGGTAAATAAACAAAAGAGCTGCCGCTAACTAAATGCATCACGTTCTTTGATCGTTCCGCAATTTTTCGGTGATGTCAAGTAATATAAAGTCAGTTCAAGGCTCCTGCTTGCTTCAACCTCACTCGATAATCGACTTGAAGATCGGTGCATTTGTATAATATATTATTAGTTTATTAATAATACTATGATTATTCTTATTATTGTGCCATTATTATTATGCTATGTGTTTTTACAATATGAAAGGCGTTTCCGTCGTTCAGAGTCATTCCCCATTTGTCCGTGAAGACATATATTATCCTGCTCTTGGAACAGTGTTCTGTATTTCACCAGTTCGCGCCCCTCCCTCTAAAAGATGCCTTTTTCACAGCTCGTGCGATTTCTCGGCAGGTGACTACATTCGAATGTACTATTATTTTATGGATGAAAACTGGGCTTCTCATCTGAAGCCCCTTGATGTAAATGAGCAAAGGACTCACCTCACGAGAATTGTTCTTGGGGGCTATCGACATATTCTTTCCGTTAAAAACGTGATATAATTCTCGCTTTCTAAATGATTTTACTCAGAAAAAAAGCACTGTCAATCAGAAAAGACCTGTTGCAAAGAAAATCTAATAAAAACAGTCTCCCAAATTGGGAAACAGCACTCAAGAGTTGTGGAACGCAATGCAAGCATCTAATTATCCGTGATCGAAAACTGCGCCGCGAGTCTATAGAATCTGATCCTGTGAAATATGCAAAGAAGTTCTGGAAGTACGCTAGATCTCGCCTTGGCAAGAACTTAAGGTCGGTGATGGCTCTGGGTTTCCATGGAGTCGATGCGGGAGTGTACCTGAGTTGTTTGCAGCTCACTTGAGTTCAGTCTATAAAAACGGCTCACATTGGGCGTCTCCTACGGTGCGGGAATTAGCTGCACTCTAGAAAAAAGGGGATGTAGACCTTATACCCCTTGTCACATATACGACACCCCAAAACTTCAGTTGGATGTACAGCACACTGACGTTGTACCGACGCTACCAAATTTTACGAGCGGTTTGATAGCCGAGTTGTACAACTCATTAAAATAATTAATGTAATTGTGACTGACTGCGAAAAAAAGTGATCGGGGTTTTCTAGACTCAACTGCAAAACCTGTGTGTTTTTTTCCAGTAGACATTGATACCTATTTTAGCTGTTTAATATGTCATCTCGCACCGTCATCAACCCTCTCGCAAAAGTTGGGGCAGTCAGTTCGACGTAGGCGCGTTGTACGTCGAACTGAAGTTTTGGGTTGTCGCATATGTGACAAGGGGTGTAACGTCTACACCCTCTCTTTTTAGAGTGTGGGTTCGGCGACCTACTCAGTAGCCTTCATGCAATACCGCCTAGAAGACAAGGCCTGCGCATGACGTCATAGTTAGTAGATCCCCGAAGTGCACCAAGTGGCGAACAGCTGAAGCTTGGCGAGAGTATGGGCCACGCCACAACTCCGTCGCATTCAATGGTGGCCACAGCTGTTTGCCGGACTCCTGAGCGCAAGCTGATGGCGAGCTTCCAGTTCATTTGAATGATGAAAGGAAAAACTAATGAAAAATTAAAACCAATTTGAGGTCAATCTGAACATCGGTGGTGTTCCAGCGAGGTTAGAGAGATTCGGGCTTTACTGGCACGTTTGTGCGGAAACTTCGTTTCACGAACAGCTCCGCTGGCGCGTAACCTGCGATTCCCGGGGTCCCACGCTAGAAATGCCTTGAGTATGTCTGTCGATTTTTTAAGAGTTACTTAGCCCTTTTGTCTGTCCTCTCGGCCTCCCCGTTGCTGTTTTGGTTGTACGGGCTTGACGCTGATTCTGTCACTTTCCATTCCTACAGAAACACCGCGAATTCACTTGAGGCGAATTCCGGTCCGTTGTCTGTTCGGAGACTTATCGGCGCTCCATATCGTGCAATCATTGTGTCGAGGACCGCGATGATGTCCCTGGTCGTAGTCCTCTTTAGAGGTTCCATCTCAAAGAACCGTGAATGGTAATCGACAGCAATCAAGTAGTTAATGCCTTCGTGAACCAAAAGGACCATGCCGACGACTCCCCATGGGTAGTTTCGCGGTGGAGTTGTCAAAAGGGAGGTTCAGCTGGTTTCCGGTATTGACAAATGGGGCAACTTCGGAAGAAGCTGTCGATGTGGGGGCCAATGCCTGGCCACCAGACTGATTCTCGTGCTCTGCCGCGGTATTTGTACACACCCTTGTGACCTGTGTGAAGCTTCTCCAGGATTTCGAAGCGTAGCGTTTCCGGAATGACGAGACGATTGCCCTTGAACAACAGGCCGTCTAGTATGGCTAGTTCTCCGGCGACTTCGTAGGACTAGCGGACTCCTTGAGGGAGCGTAATTTTATCCGGCCATGTCCGGAGGGTGTACTCGATTACCCTTTTCGTTACCGGGTCTGTCTGACTCGTTCTTGTTGCGGTCGAGCATTTCTTGGCAGGCTGGAAGCTGCAATAGGGTGAGGAGCTCGTGCTCTGTGATGTTGAGTTCACTTGTACGAGAGGTTGTGCCGGGTAAAGGTTTGCGTGAGAGCACGTCGGCGGTGTACATCGCTTTTCGAGGAACGTGTGAAATTGTGTAGTCGTACTGAAATAGTCTCATTCGGAATCACTGCAGTCGTGGGCTCAGCTCTTCGACTTGCTTTGGTTTCTTAAGGGGAACCAGCGGTTTACGGTTTGTGTCAATGTTAAACTGTAGTCCTAAGATGTACATGCGGAAGTGATCACAGGCCCAAGGGAACGCGAGCGCTTCTTTCTCGATTGGAGCGCAGTGTTTCTCTGTCTCAATGAGAGAGCGTGATGCATAGGCAATTATCGGCGGTCGCTTGTAGCAAGACAGCACCGATTTCGTAAGATGATGCGTCCGCTATGAAAAGCTTCTGCGGATTGAAGTGCGTCAAAACTGGCGCTTTAGCTAGTGCGTCTTTCAGTGCTTCAAACATTCGCTGCTGGTCGGGTCCCCACAGCAAGGCAGTGTCGGTTCAGAGGATATCCCGCATTGGTTTCGTTTTGTGTACAAGGTGTGGCAAAAACGTGGCGAGGTTGATTGCCATCAATAAGAACGATCTCAGTTCTCTCGCATCTGCTGGTGGTGTGATCTGCGTGATCGCATGGACCTTTTCAAAATTAGGCTTCACTTCTTCGCCGGAAACAATGTGGCATAAAAACTTGACGGGCGTCTGATCTAGGAAGGCGCACTTGTCGATGTTGAGTGTTATGCCGGCTTTGCTGAGTGGTTCCAAGACTTCAACCAGGTTCGCGTCGCTCTTGGCCCGTGTTTGCCCCAAACGATTATAACGTTTTGCAGGCAAGCATGGCTTTCCACTCCTTAAAAGGTTCGCAGCATTTTGCGCTGAAAAAAAAAAAAACTGGTGCGGTCGAGATTCCAAAGTGAAGGCGAAGAAATTTGAAGCTTCCGAACGACGTCGATAATGTCGTGTATTTATGCGATTCCTCCGCCAGAGGTGCTTGCCAGTATCCAGCTCGAGCGTAGAGTTTGCTGAAGACTGTACTACCGGAGAGCTTTGCCAGACATTCGTCTATGGTGTGCATGATTACACGCTTTCGGACGAGGTACTTATTGAGCTCGGTGTAGTCTAAGCAAATGCACAGTTCGCCATTTGCTTTTTCTTTGACGACCACAAAAGCGCACCTCTCTGTGGCCTCGGTGACGCGCTCTATAACACGGAGCTTTACCATTTTGGAAAGCTCATTCTTCAGCAGGTGGTTACATCGTCAGTGGCACTCGCGTTGGATACGTAAGAGCAAAGGACTTCGCGTCTGGTCGAAGAACCGCCTTGTACCCGGCGTTTATCTGTCCTAGCCCTGAAGTCAGCTGAAGGTACTTGGCAAGTAGTTCGGAGACGTCCTCTGTGCGGCTTGTCTCACCACAGACGTTGAGGAGCTGTGGGAGAACTCCTGGTGATCGGATGGCAGGCCTTTCGAGGAGACCTTCCAGTAGGCCTTCAACTACGAAAACATCCTCTTGAACTTGATGACCGCCCCATTCCATGAAGGCTTGGAAGTGTCCAGCGGTCGAAAGCGTCTGATGACCTGGACTGAGAAGTGCTCTTTCTGGATTTTGCAGAAGGCACACCATTGCGCGTATGTAGTTGCGCAGCACAGTGGCAGTGACGTCGCCGCCCGTATCGAACTTGAATGTGATCAAGATTCCCTTCACTGACGGGGTGATTCTCCAAGCATCATGAGCTGAAGTATCTTTAAGTTGACCGAGGTACACCTCTTCCACTTCCGCTGTGCGGTGAGCTGGTCGAGCTGCTGTGGAAGTACCTGGTCTCTTTTGATTTTTCAAATACAGTTAACAGAAGCGTAGTTGCCATGCTTTCTATGCGACCTGCCTAAGTTACTTGATGCCGGACAGGTCATCCTGGTGTGAGCCGAAGCACTGCCACACCATCTGCATGGCTGGCGGGTGCCTCCTTTGGCTTTTTAAGAGCGAGCCGTCGGCGTTGTTTTCTTGCTCTAGTTTTCATTTTGTGTAGGAGCTCAGTACGTCGACGGGGGCTCCGTGTTGACCTTGCGTACGTCGCATTTCTTTGCGTTGTTGCTTGATTGCTTCGCAGTTTCGCGCGGAAGCCACCACGGTTTCGAGGGTAAGCGCGGAATCGAGTTGCATCTTCTTGCTGAGAGCCGTATCGAGGAGGCCTACCACGAGTCGGTCCCGGATGAGCTCGTCTTTCAAGGCGCCAGATTGGCATCTCTCTACCTGTTCGAAGAGGTCGGTAACGAAAGTTTCGACTGTGTCGAAAAACTCTTGCTTTGATTAAAAGTTTTGTTTTCCCACTCTCTCGGTAGTTGAACGTAGAGCGTTTTTAGATTACGTTTAGCCGCAAAATAAAATGCTTTCAAAAGCATTCTTCACGCCGTCATAGTCGCGTTTTTGTTCGTCATTGAGATTGAGAAAGGCTAGAACGTCCTTCACCTCGCGTCCCATGGCGTACAGGAGAGTATTCACCTGAGCTGCGCTCTCTTGCTTGCTGAGTCCTGAGATGATTCGGTAGCGATCCCATCACGTGATTCAGGGTTGCCAGTCGTCTGGACGACGCATGTCGAGCTTCTCTGGGAGAGCGACGACAAATGGATTGAAGGCTGGCGTTGACGCCGCTGCTTTTGGCTGCAGCTCAGGCTAGACCATGGCGTCTATTTGATGGGTGGGGAACTGTAGCCGCTGAATTACTAAGCTATAAGCTCTGCCATTATTTCCTGGTCAGAGCCAAAATTGATTGAACTGCGTAGGTTTATTCTAGCATAGCAATACAGGTGTGAGTCTTGCCGTGTCTGACCGCAATCTGGTAGAGAGAGGGCAATAATGGCAATTATTGGCAATAATGATGATCTCCCAACAGTTAACAAGCAGGTAATGCTTTGAAATGCTTGATAAGTGCTTTTGCGTCACTACGATATCATGTCACGTGCCTTTCTTTAAAAGCGCAAGCTTTGGTGTAGCTACAAACATACTTGTACACGCGAGTAAGCAAAACGTAAGGAACTACATTTGCAATTACACGAGGCTAAATCGTGACTAATTACAGTTAATATAACCCTTTTATAAAAGTAAGTGACCGTTACCTCAAAAAGTAATCCGTCACTTTCCCGGCGTTAATTTCTACCTCACTGTCCTAGGGTAAGACACAAAACATAAGAGTGTTATGGAAGCGTTTATTGTTGCCACCAGACACACTTTCGTGACCTTCAGCAACAGGGCTCTCGAAAGTCTCGTCCGACGTCTTGCTTCGCTTGTAAGTGAAGTTGTCTTCCGCCACGCTGAACACTCTTTCAATTGGAACACTCACGAATATCTGACGCATTGCATTGCATGCTTACTAAAAAAAAAATAGAACAGCTCTCTGCCCTGGTGAAAGCACAAAGCTTCGTTGCTACAGCTGGAGGTTGATGCTGTCAGGATGGCAAAGTTATAAAAATAGTAATACAGATAAAAACGTTCAGCCTTTCCACTCTGGTGACGAAAAAAGACCAGCGAAGCTGTCTATGATGGGACGACCTCAAGCGCGACTTCCTGAAGACCTGAAGGACGACGCCTAGAGGACGACGTCTAGGACGACCTCAAGGACGACATGTAAGACGACCTCAAAAACGACTTCTAGGACAACCTCAAAGACAACCTCAGGGACGACGTCAAGGACGACCTCAAGGCCGTTTAGGACGACCTCAAGGACGAAGTCTAGGACGACCTCAAGGACAACCTCAAGGATGACCTACAGGACAACTTCTAGGAGGACTTCGAGGACAACGTCTATGACGACCTCAATGACGACTTTCAGGACGACCTCTAGGACGACCTCCAGGATGACTTCTAGGACGACCTCAAGGACAACCTCTCGGACAATCTCAAGGTCGACCTCAAGGACGACGTCTAGGACGACCCCAAGGACCACTTCTAGGACAACTTCGATTGCGACATCTAGTGCGACACCTAGATAAATTCAGCCTTTCCACTCTGGTAAAATCAGAGTGGAAAGGCTGGAAAGGTTGCCGCCATCTATGCGCGTGGCCGGCAAGCCGGTTGTCTGGTTGCCACCGTCGAGCATAGATGGCAGTAAATGTCCAGAGTTTTGTGTCGACATTTCTTTGTGAAGGACACGATCCTCGGGAAACTAACCCTTAACAGATCCGCTGTAATATATATATATATAGTGGGCGTTTTTTTTTTATTGTTTCAGATTTGTTTAGGAAAAAGCCGTGAAAGTTATATTTATATGGTTTCTGAAGGTAAGTTTTATGGCCAGGAGAACATTGTACAGGGAGAAAGTCGCAATTATCAGTCGGCTAATTAAGTAATTTTTTTAATTTTTTTTTAAATTAGTGCAATAGATGCATAGTTTCAAACAGAATCGTGCTGAGCATCGTTGAAAACTACTGCATAAATCAACTCGTTTTAGAAGGATATAACGCCGGGGCAGCATTTTACGGTGTTCTGTAAAAGCGGCCCATTTGGACGCGTTTCTAGATTTCGATTTCTTATCGGAGCGCATCTTTGCGCCCGCGGTCCCGCTCCCCGGTGGTCGCGGCGCGAAGCCACGTCCTCGCGTCCCTCGTAGAATGGAGGGAAGTAGGGCGCATGTGTGCTGCGCGTCTCAGCCACTGCGGAGCAGTCTGTCTATGCTGGAAAAGGCGATGGAGCAACTTCATCGGGACGTCGCCGGTGGGAGCAGCCTAATCTCACTCGGCGGCGAACTCAACTTGCAGGGAACTTCATTGCGGCGCGTTGATGACATCGACGAAAAGTGGCGATTGAGCTAAAACTTTATCAGGATTTGTACCCAAAAAATGTTCCAAGAGGGGAATGCGGAACGCTGTATTTGAGGGTCTTGTAAAAGGAACATTTTTAACTTCTGAAATTGAGGAATTCGGTATAATTTAAATACAGTTATCGGCGTCAAGTTTAAGTCGCATCAACCTTGTCGTTTTATATAAGTGAAACAATTTAAATGATCGCAACGGGTGAGCTACATCGCGATCGTGATGAATCGTTATGGCCGACGGTGAATGTCGCGCGTAAAGTGCTCATGTGTCCGAATGAAAATTTGCCTCACTTTTAGAAGTTTTGCTGTCCGCTCGGGCTTTTTCAATGGTTGCCACGTCGCGATTGCCACACGGCAGTCTGGTGGGGGACGTGAACCAAGTGTCATCACTGAAATCGACGAGTAGGACAAAATCATGTTCCCAATGAGAAACATTCCTCGCAAACACACGCAAGAAGGCGCATGATGTCGAGGGCGGACGCGCCTTGTCCGTCGCCACATGGCATCTCGACTGCAGTGTCGGTAAGTGCTGGGAATCGCAAAGGACTGTTTTAGAGTAGCGTTGCCGCGCGCAGCGAAATTGCCACTGGTAGCTGGCGCTCTAACTATAAAGCATGCTTTTCAGCGCACTTAAAGCCTTACCAGCCGTACCGTGGCCGACGCATAACAAGGTAACGGTCTGCTAAAACTGGCTTCAAGTAGTGAACAGACACCGTGTTGTTTTTGGTCGTATTGACTTTCCACGAGTGTGCAGTCTTGTGATGCTTCTTCAAAAGCTCGGATCGTAGTGCTCAAGCTCACGAGTTAAATTTCTCTAGACCTGTGCATGAGGCACTCCCATACCTGGATTCTAAGGCGTAGCCAATGGGCATCACATCAACGCGTAACCAGAAAGGCTGTTAATTGTTCGGCGTTAACTTGTGTTTAATTGAATTATGCAGGACTAATCTGCTGCGGCCAAAGGTGCTAGTGAGGACCCAGCACAGGTGGCAGCTCCGCCACCACCATATGGAAGGTAAAAAATAAATAGTCTGCATTCATCTCCATGGTACGTGGTTTGCACCTATGTCACGTCATTGACATGTATTATGCATGAGTGCCTTCGGTAGTCGCATGCTGGTGGCCAATGATGGCCCGTGGTTGCTTCTTTGCTAGACTGCTCATTGTGAACTGTGCTGGCTCCAGTGGCCCAAAGAGACAGCGTTTGTGCCTATCTCAGCAATAGCCTAAAACTCTGAATACTACCTGCACTTTGCATGCCTATGAGGAAAGGAGCTGCCATAAACATTATTTTGCCTGGTCGGTAGCTCCCAAGGTGGCTGTAGGTCCAACCGTGTTGATGTTTCTAGCAAGGTGACACCTCAGTAAGACTCAAAAAACTGATGTGCGCACATGGTGCAGAGGCCATTTACACATGGTTACTCGAGTTTTGTGCCACACAAGAGAGCAGATTCAATGAATCAAACTAAGTGTCATTTGCAAAAAGACTGTGTCTCCGGTCCCGTTTCCCAACAGTGACCTGCTTCCACCAAGCATTCCGGGCAACACCACAGCTACCCCCCCCCCCCCGCCCACCTGAAATTGACAAGGGAATGACGCTAAAACCAAACTGACTCAACAATTCCAAGCTTCACGTCTGCTATTTATATAGACAGTCCACATCTAAAAACATTTGGTGTAAAAGGCTTTTGGAGCAGGCAGCGCCTAGCTGGGCATTGCCTGTCGAACTCGGCAAAATCGGCAGCGGGCATTTTTGCATATTTCACTTAATATTTTGAACTCAGGTGTCCAAGTCCTCCACCTTCAGCTAGAGATCACAGTCTGTTACAGTCCACTTGAGGGTAAGTAGCAGATGGTTCTCGCCACCACGCATGGCAATATTTTTTGCATACTGAACTGGACAAACATAGGAAAACTGTCGTGATCACATCAAGGTTTGAACTTCTGCCTATACGTAGCCAAACTGCCCGCACTAGAGCATAATGCCTCGCGCGTCTCCGAGTAAGCGCGCCCGCGGCCGAATGCTTATCCTGCTTGGCTCCGACGCAGAGGGCCGAAGTTTGATGACTGACTCCACATGCACCTTTCTGTCAATGCCCTGTACCTCCACCAAAATGTCACGGATGACAGACGATCAGGTGGCGAATTAACAAAAACTAAACATTTCATTTGGCGAAGTTCTGCCGAAAACGAAAATGCAAAGAGTTAGCGTCACAGGCATCGAAGGTCGCCGGAGTAGCACGTTCGCGCGCAAGTGTGAGACACTCTCCGTCTCGCCATACGGAGCCCCTTATCTCTACGTGTGGGCTTCGGGAACAACCGGTGTAGGTTCGGCGTGTAGAATATCCAAACTTCGAAAAAGCAACAGGGTTCTTGAATTTTTCCGAACGCGGCGTTTACAGAAACAACAAAAAGGTACATGTCCGGCCAGGCAATCGTACCTCCGCCCTTTGTATGGAAGCTAAACACGATAACAATTCGGCCACGGGTGCGCTTGCTCGGAGACGCGCGTGGCATTATGAGCAGCCTCTGCCATTAACCGCATGTGACATGTACCGAGTGGTGGCCACCACCACGGCTACCTTGAAAGTGCCGAAAAGCCGTGTCTTTTATACTGACATGACATCACCTGCAAATCATGTATGCTTGCTACTGAAACTTTGGCATGCTGTCAGCTGTGCACTAGTCATCAGGTTCACTGCCAACCTGGATGGTGAGGGCCTGGACTGCACCAAAATGCACTGTTTAGGACATCTCGCCCACTCAGCAGGAGCACCTTGTTGCATTGTACATGCTCCTGGACACCCAAGAGTGCAGCATGAATGGCCTATTTCTAGAGAAGTGCCGTCAAGGTCCGAAATTGGCTGGAAAGCTTTGTTTAGAGAACTATGAAAAGAAAACCTGAGTCATTTGGCACTAATAAGTTATTTTAGTCCGAGTTTCTTTATCCTTGTTCCTCTCATTTGCATCCAAAGCAGGTCTTGCTCTCAGCCTTTGTTTGTTGCTCAACACAATGCGGAAGAGCTGGACTTCCACAGCATCAAAAGCATTGATGGGAACAACAGACAGCTTGTCATTGGAAATTAGTTATGACAGCCTGTTATAGCAGAACGAAAAGTAAATGCAGCACTCTCGTGTTTTCTCTCCTTTTCATTTTCTGACCATGTGTTTTGTTTCGAAGGGACTAATTTCCACCAGCTTGCTCCTTTCCATTTTTCAAGTGATTGCCAGAGTGGGCATGTTTACTGCAAATTAAATCAAGCTAGATGCACATTGCTGAGATCTACTTGTCTCATAGGTTGCATGCTGTACTGGAAAACCCACAGCATGAGTCTGTTGGTCTCAGCACTTCCTTAGTTAGGAAGTTTCTTGTATAAACTAAATGCCTTTCTAGAGTCTCGCATTCTTGCTATTTCCAGTACAGCATGACAGATATAAGTGTAGGTAAAAGCAGTGGTACGTCATACACTACTGCTCACCACACCACTGGGATTCTCTTGTTCGACGTAATTTCTCCAGCATGCTGTTTAAAAAAGGATGTTTTTATGAACATTAGCACTTTTCACGTACTTTGTCTGCAGGCTGTGGAGGAACAAGCAGCCGCACATGCCAGCAGTCATCTTCACTGACCACACTCGTGCAACTCCTCATGGTGTTGCCGAATTTTCTTCCAGAAGCAAGCATGCTCCCTAGGCACCATTTTTGCGTCTGACATTTCTGTACACCATGCAAAAAAATTTGCAGCAGTACCTTCGTCATATCCGACAAAATTGTCATACATCGAATACAATTTTAGGGTCAGCCATTCTCTGTCCAAGTGTTTCTGTACCGAGACTCGTACTGCGACTGCTGATGTCAATGTGTATTTTATATTCAGGGAACCACAAATTTCACAATTAACGGTGGTTCGGTCGGTGGAACTCCGATCATCCAGATACCAGCAACCACAGTTAATTCTTCTCCTTTTCTTCCTCTATGCTTAGAACAATATACTGTTAGAGCCATAATGTTTACGCTTTCGAGGGGAAACAAGATGCCATCTGTGAGGTGGCTTTGTCTTTATTCTCTTATTCTCTTGGTTGTAAAGCCTCGGCGTCTCGCTTATGCGGTTTGCATTTTTGACAGGTTACCCTTGCCAAAAACATTTCGGTAAAACACTTCTTCAGGAGCAGTAACTTGTCACAAACATGCAAAGTCCTAAGTTTAGATGCCATTCCAAACAATCGCCAACAGCAGATGCTTGGTGAGGTGTTTCTTCACCCCAAATACCACAGCAATAAAAAAATGTACGTGTCATGGTTATCTCCTTCTGTTTAATATATAACAGCATTTGTTTGAAATTCCAGACTTGCCTGTCGTAAGCTTGGGGTAAGTTGTCTTGATGCATGTGCAATTACTTCATACCAAAAAAAAGTGTTGTATCAAACTTTTTCTTCATCCACAATATTGTCTATAAAAGACCCCAAAATAATTGAATGCTGCTTCGACTGTCTGCTGCGTAGACCACACTGCAGTCAAAAAGAACTTGCCGTGTCTACTGGATTGGGCAAGTTACAAAGAATGACACAACATTGCAAGCGGATGCACCCACACATGTTTCGCAGATGTGACGAGATGAGGGTGAGAGCTCGTAACGTGCTCGACAACTGCCAGACTTCAAGTTTGAGCAGGGCGACCCTGGTAGGCAGAAAATACTTGGGGTACAGAGGCGGCCACCTCTCAGATTTTCAGCGCTGAACAGCGTGTCCCCTGTTGTCAAAGCTCACACCGTCCTAGGGTTCGAACTCTTGGGCCTCGTCCACGAAATATTGCCATACGAGCCCGAATTGTGGAGGAAGTGAAATGACCCTGCTGTGCGCAGTACCTTTGCATTTACTAAAACATGCTTTTGTGCATCCTATCCACTGCTCTACAAAAGAATCTTAAGCTATGCTTTTTGTTAAGCTTGGCCTCGGGACAGCACAGCATCAATTGAGGTTACAAGGAATTGGTGTGCATCCATGGCTTCAGTAATTAGTCACTGTCAGAACAGTGAGACGGTGTCTGACGTGAATGTTTCATAATCTTTTCACTTGTCCAAAAGCACATCAAGACTAGATAGGGGCGTTCTATGCTAATTCAGCCTCTACTTGGAGATAGTAGCTTCATGACATCCCATGACAGATTGTTAATTAATTTCGTGTAATTACCTTTTTAATATTGTGTTTAGGGGCATGGTTTCGATTGTAAAATTGCGTAACATCATCGAAAAACATTAAATCAACAAATTGAAGAACGATATAAGGCACGCGAAGCATTTTACGGCTTTCTAAAAAACCGTTCACATTCGATGGGTTTTTAAGTTTCGGTTTGCGATCGGAGCGCAACTCGGCCCCGACGGCACAGCTCCTCGTGGAGAAATAGTGCAACCAGCATCTGCTGCTTTGTGCGAGGACAACGCAGCAGAGGTTGGTTGCACTATTTCTCCACGGGGCGCGGTGCCGTCGAGGCCGAGATGCGCTCCAATTGCAAACCGAAGCATAAAAAAACTGTCGAATTTCTGCCGTTTATCGCAAAGCCGTAAAATGCTGCGGGTGCCTTCTATCGTTCTTAAATTTGTTGGTTCAGCGTTTTTCGATGATGCTCAGCAATCTTGTAATTGGAACCATGCCCTTAAACCCAATATTAAAAACGTTAATTTCGCAAAATAAAAGCAATCTAATTATCCCGGACTTTAATCATTTTCCTAGTAGGCACTTGGCCCAGGACCGAAACTACACAAGCCTTTTTTGTTGTGACGAACAGTTTTCACAGCATCGAATTTGACCTCATTTCGTGAAATACCCTGTATAGGGTGTTTCTTATGCTTTAAAGATTTGTTTAAAAAAAGGTATGAAAGTTACACTTATGCGGTTAATGCAGGAGAGTTATACGGCCAGGGGGACAAGATGTGGGTGGATAATCTTTGCGATAAGTCCGCTAATTAATTAAAGTTTGCTAAGTCTTTTTTTTTATTAATGAAAATAGACATTTGGTTTTTATTATAAACTTACTGAGCATCATCGAAAACCACTAAATCAACTCCTTTTAGAACGACTTCAACCTCGTGGGGAACACGGGAGCGCTTCCAAAACTACCACTCGTGCAGCTGGCGCAAACTAGCGATGGCGGAACGCGATAATGTTCTGACCATCCACGTTTCGCCACTGCTAGCATTGTGACTGCTTCACGAGTTGTAACATTGTTGCGCCCCCGAGTTTCCCACGAGCTTTAAGTCGTTCTAAAAAGAGTTGATTTAGTGGTTTTTCGATGACGCTCAGTAAGTTTCTAATTGGAACACATATGTTTTAATGCCAAATCATTAACTGTCTCATGGAGCGAGCTGACGTTATCAGTTGAAGCGCGAAAATGGCACCTAGTTTCCCCTTTCCTTCGGTTCCATTGGCTGGCGTGCGTCGACGGTGCTCCCATTGGCCGCTGCGTTCGTCAGTTTCCACGACCGCTCACCCCATGGCTCAGCGTGTCTGTCAAGGCGCCGTTGCGCCCTGGACACGGAGCGTCCACGGTCATTGTGCGGAGGGGAGCACACTTGCTGACCGGCGACGAGAAGTACGCAGCAGACGACAAAGGGAGCGGAAAGAGCGGTTTGCATGCTTTCGCATACACAACTCATAAGAAATGCTTAGGTGTACCTCGATCTTGTTTTTGCACTAATTAGAAAGTTAATTAACACATTTTGATTAATTAGCCGACTGATTGTTGCAACTATTTGCTTATACTATGTCCCGCTGGCCGTATAACTCACCTGTACAAACTGCATAAGTGTAGATTTCACGGTTTTCTTTAAATAAATCCAAAAGAATAAAAAATGAAAGCCGTTTACAACTCCCTGTAACACCGAATTAGAGCGCAGCTTTTGAGAAGGAGAAGGCACGGGGGAGGGGGTGACGTGGCCTGGGGTCACGTGACCTCCAGGGGGGAAGAGGCCGGAAAAAATTTTCCGCTAAATTTAGCGGGGAAATTTACCCATCATGTACCGATCGGTTATGCCGACGGCGACGCCAACGGCGACGGCGACGACGACGCCAACGCCGCTCAAGCCGGAAACGGGCGCCTAAGAGCTGCGCTCTAAAATGAACACCATGAATATACATCAGAGATGGCAAGATTGCTTTCAAAAAGTAATTTAATTACATTACTAATTACTTCTCTGAAAACTGCAAAAATGTAATTAAGTTACATTACAAACTACCGCAGACTAAATGTAATGACATTACATTAATATTACTTTCCAGAAGTCATGAAATTACTTTGAAATTACTTTGAGATTACTTTTGAATACCTTGAGGCAGTAAATCGTGCTCATTTTATCTATTGTATACACCAACACAGTGTTTACAAAACAAGCCCCCGTTTGTCCCCACAGCGCGTGTGCAGGAACCCGATCCGGGAGAAGTGAGTCGCTGCACATGCGCAGTTCCGACAGCAGCGCCACAGCCGTGATGTCACGTTAAAGTGGTGAGTTGGTCTATATGTACCAAAACTCAGATCTTCCTGTTTACACCGCAACAACCTTATGTGCCTCAATGTGAACCATACTGAAGAGTGGTTTTACTGGCGCACACAGGCATGAGTGTTAAACATTATGACTAGCTTCTTTAGGTATGACTCAGAAAGACAGTCGAATGAACGGTTTCGCTGTTCATTCAACGGAGAAGGTTCTTACTAAAACGGTATGTTTCCGTCTTCCTGATTTAAAAGTTGTAGTCCGTGTCAGTTTGTCAAGTCGGGCAATGGCAGCTCGTTCTTAGTCGTCACGTGATACGTTTCCCTTCCACATCGGACACAATCTAATTATACTCTCCCAAGAGCCTATTCTCGGTCATTCTTTTCAAGGAGCATTTTTCCCAAACACCCGAAGAGCCAAAGTTTTTGTGCATTGTCACACAAAGGGCCTGGATAATTGCTAAGCAGAAGCGTCGCCAGTTGAGAAATAGCGCGGGCTTCCTAAATTGTGTGCTTTCCCAACAAACGGAATGCGATATCTGCCTGTAGGTTCATTTCCGAATAAACTTCCCAAGAAAAGGCAGCGAAGCATACCGCGAGCGGCACCTGTTTTGCTTGAGGACACGCGAAACGTTCTGGGGGTTTGACAAGGCCTTTGGAAATACATATTTATTCCGGTCATTTGTTCTTCACAATAGTCGAAGCTTACGGTTTGACCTTGCTTTACGAAAGTACAAGCCTGGGGATCTGTTCGTCTTGCTGGTGATGCGCCCGCCGCCTTGTAGCCTATGAGCCGTTCATTCCTAAGCTGACCAGCTGTCAGCTTAGGGATGAACGGTGAAAGCTACGTGTTTGTTGGAGTAGTCACCCGTCAATCTTTCGCCACGTAACCACGCTCTCGTTCATACCCACGCGCAGAGAAAGGGACGGGACACGCGATTAAAGGAAGGTGCTTGATTGATTTTCGTTGGCTTGCAGCTCTCATCGCTTTGACAGCTTAGGGATAAACGAAGTATTCTATCGTCCTGATGACGTGACGCCGTGACTCTGTCGTGCCTGGAGTTCGTAAGCCGTTGCCTTCCAGCGATGTCTACACGTAAGCCTTTCTCCTTCGCCTTTCCAGCCGTCCTATGTGCGTCTGTCCAGCTCTTAGTACAAGGCTTTGCGCTCAGGTGGCCGTCGTTTATTACCTCCGATGCTCTTTCACAACATTTCACTATGCAAAATAATTGCCTCTTCTTTTGTAATGCTTGCACGCGAGCTTTCCAATTTAGGACAAAAGTAGTTTGAAAAGTAATGAGTAATTTTCTCGAAATTAGTTCCTTAAAGTAATTCATTACATTACTAAACTACTTACCTAGAGAAGTAAATCATTACATTACTCATTACTCCAAAAAGAAATTTAATTACTGTAATCCAATTACAGTAATGTAGCTACTGCCATCTCTGATATACAGTATATATATATATATATAAACGAACATATATACAGATGAATTATCCGTACTTAATTCAATGAATCAAAGAATCAAAGTTTATACGAATCCGCCGAAAGCCAAAATAACGGTGGGTCCAGGATATGAACTCTGGGACTCCCAATAGATAGTTTTAGTAGACCGTGTTTGTCCCTCCGCTAAGCCCCTCCGCTACCCGGAACTCTACAGCCAAGGGCATCGAAACGCAGGCGCAGTGGTGGTTCCTTCGTAGCGGAGGGTTAGCGGAGGGAGAAACACGGTCTACTAAAACTCCCTAGTGTCCGGTCGGGTGTTCTGTAACTAATCATCGTACAGAAAAAAGGTTGATGCCGCTTTAATGTCTACCCAAGAACCCATTTAGAAAAAAAATATATTGACGTATTGGAAAATATATTTTTTTTAAAGTTTTTTAGAATAACCTTTTATTTGTTCATTTTAGGGCCATAGTTTCAATTAGAAACTTGCTGGGCATCATCAGTAACCCGTATATCAACCCTTTTTAGACAAGTATAGATCATGCCGAGCATTTAACCATGTTTTGAAAAACCCTTCAATTCTGACGCGTACTCTGGTTTCGGATTCTTATCAAGGCGCATCTTGGCGACAGCTGTCCTGCCCTCCAACGTCTGAAGCGCGGAACCAAGGCCAGCCTAAAAGTCAAAGCTCAATCTTCCATTGTCATGCTCTTTCGAACAGCGAGGCGTTCCTTATCGCCTTGCCACGAGCGCGCTACACTTCTTTGTTTTCTACGAGAGAGAGAAGGGAGGCGGGCGGGCGGGCGGGCGAGACTGTACTTCCTTTCATTTTATGTCCGAGCACGGACGATGTTATGAGCCGAAGGGCCAATCAAACTGCGCAAAAAGCTCAACATCATGGCGTGCCGCGTGCTCTCTGCGCTTGATATGACTAGCCCACGCAGCAGCACGCACAGAGAGACGGCGAATACCGGCTGGTCCTATTAACTGCAGAGAGCACGCCATGACGTTGCGCTTCTTTCGCTGTTTCATTGGCCCTTCGGCCCATAACATCGGCCGCGCTCGTACGTAAGCTGAAACGAAGTAGCGAATTGTCTGTAATTGGTTCCGCGCTTCAGCCGTCGGAGGGCAGGACAGCTGCCGCCAAGATGCGCTTGGATAGGAATCAAAAAACAGAGTACGTGTCAGAATTGAAAAGTTTTTCAAAACATGGTAAAATGCTCGACATGCTTCATACCTGTCTAAAAGGGTTGATATAGGGGTTATTGATGACGCCCAGTAACTTACGAATTGAAACTATGGCCTTAAAATAAACAAATGAAAAGTTAGTTTCTAAAAAACAAAACAAAAATCATTTTTTACTTCAAACGGTCTGTTTTTTTCTAAATAGGCTCTTGGGTAGATACCAAAACAGCATCAACTTATTTTCTGTGCGATGCTTAGTTTTCGCGGGAGCGATTTAGCCATGTATATATATACAGGGTGTTTCACGAAAGGCGGGCAAATGCGATATTCGAAAACTACGTGTCGCAACAAGAACAGGCTTGTGTCATTTTGGTCCTGGGCCAGGGGCCTATTGAGGAAAATGATTAAAGTCCGGAATAATTAAGTTCTTAATTATATTGTTGTATTTAACGTATTTAATAACATTTTTTATTTTTTTTTGTGTTGCGTTCTTTTTACATTTTTCTTTTAGTCAGAATACATTCCATTGGAGCTATTTACCCTGGCTTTCTGTTTTAAGCATCTAAATATGCTTAAAAGGGGCAAATGTCATTGGTGGGTTATGAGTCAAATTGACAATTGTCCTGTGTGCCGCTTTGGAATCACTCTGAATCTCAAAGTATTCTAAAAACAACTTCTGTATTTTTATTGTCGTATATATGCAAGTATTCAAAACTAAATTTAAATTATTATTTATCATTTGTCGCTCGAATCTTTGTAAAAATCCCCAAACATGCCTCCCCGAACAACTGTAACCTAACCTGCGGATGTTTTTTTTTGAGTCGAGTATTTTTAGTATTGATTTTAAAAGAATACCACGTCTAGAACCTTTCATTGCCTTCCAAATTCAGCAAAGCATCTGTCTTTATCGTGCACGAGAACTGAGAAATAAATTATGAAACAAAGAAGGTTTTCACTTTTTGTTCAAACTGAGCAAGCATAAAAAAAATGTTTGAATATTTTTTTTGTGTCGCGTTTTTTTTTAGACTTTTCTTTTAGCCAGCATACATTCGGTTAGAGGTACATGCACTAGTCTTGGGTCTTAAGCCTCTGTATATCCTAAAAAAGAGCAAATGCCGATGGTGGGTTTATCGGTTATAGCTGTATATTTTACTTTTTATTGTAATAATCTAAGGGACGTCTTATAAATAATCAAATAAAAGATATCGATCTCGTTAGACATATAATGACAAGTTTGAATCTCCATACGTCTAAACACTCTATAAAATCGCAAATTCCGAAATCGGGTTTTCAGACAATTTCCACCGATGCCATGATTGGAGAGGCCTTAAGCCTCTCCAATCATGGCACCCTATGCGCTACATCAGTGGTTCTCAACCATCGATGATTCGCGGACCCCTTGTGGATCGGTGTAGTTGATGGATGACCTCGTTCGTGGTGAGGGAAGGGAAAGATAGATGATAAATATAATAATGCATTAATAAATCGATATAACTAATAGCTAGCTCTGAAGCAGACCTCTCTTCTTGACATGCATACGAGAGAACTCGCCCGAAAACTGAAACATTTCTCATTGACCTGAAAAAATACAACTTTTATTGCCGGGCTTGACTGACGAGGCAGGGCGTCTCGGACCCCTAGAATGACTTCGCGGAACCCAAAGGGTCCGCGGACCCCCATTTGAGAACCCCTGAGCTACACAATCTATACTATGCTAGAAATGTCAAAATATAATATTGCAAAACATTAAAGTCAAATACATAGTAACCCTGTGACGTAGGAAACTAGAAACTTTGTTTTTCTGACAGTCAAATACACTTCCTACTCGAAATATACACTTTTAAATGCGAAATTTTATATTTTTGATACGAAATTCACGTTGATAACACAACAGAATAATTTGTATTTTTTGTCGCTCTTTATTTTTTACGTTTTTATTTGACTCTGTATTTCTAAAACAACTGGTAGGTTTCAAAAAATAAATACAAATGTTTTGTTTATACAGCTGACGGAACTGAGCAAATTGGCGAAACCTCTGTTTTATAATTTATTTATCAGTAATCGCACATGATTAAGACACAAGTTTGCATAATGTGGAAGGCAATGAAAGGTTCTACACGTTGTATTATTTTAAAAGCCATACTAAACATAGTCGACTAAAAAAAATCCGCAGTTTATGTCACAGTTATTCGTGGAGGTATGTTTGGGGATATCTCCAGAGATTGAATCGACGAATAATAAATAGTAGTTGAAACGTCGTTTTACCGACTTGCATAATTATCACAATAAAAATACGTAGGCTCTCTCTTGAACAATTTTATCTTCAGAGTGATTCAAAAACGCCACGCACGACCAATGTCAATTTAACTTATAAACACACCATCGGCATCTGCTCTTTTTTAGCCTATTTAAATGCTTAAAGCTCAAAACCGGTGCATATACCTTTAACGAAATAAAAACTGACTAAAAAATAAAAGTGTAAAAAAATCGCGACGCAAAAAAATTTTTTGTTTGATTTAGTGTGCAGAAATGGAACAAAAAGTGAAAACCTTTTATTTCATAATTTATTTCTCAGTACTCGTACATGATAAATACACTAATATTGCATAATGTGGAAGGCAATGAAAGGTTCTACACGTGGTATTATTTTAAAAGTGATACTAAACATAGCAGACTCAAAACAAACAAAAAAATCCGCAGTTTAGGTCATAGTTTTTCGCGGTGGCATGTTTGAGGATTTATACAAAAATTGGTTAGACGAAAAATAAATAGCAGTTATAATGTCAATTTACCTACTCGCATGTATATATCACAATAAAAAAATAAAGACGCTCTCTTTTGAATACTTTGAGATTGAGAGTGATTGCCCCACACGACAATCGCCAAAACCTCATCGTTCTTTCCCGCTCCTTTGAGATATTTTTCTTTTTTTCAGAAACTGAACATGCCAGAACATAAAAATAAAAAGGATTGTTCTTCTTGGAACATGCGCTACGTAAGATAAAAATTGGAAGATAAATAAAAAAATTCGACTGCACCTCGTTCCCTGAATTAGGAACGAATTTCAGGTTGTTGGTGTTTTATATTCCCGCTTTCTTCCCCTCGAGTAGAAACGAAAATGTGATGGATTACATTCATTCCCTAAGCAAATAAGTAAGGAAATAACTTTACAATTACTTTTTAAAATATGTAATTATTTCCTTAGAAAATTCCTGATACATGTAAGGTATTACAAACAATTGCGTCACTTGTAACTGATCACGTACAAGTTTCGCTTCAACGTTGTTCTTTTCCCTGTTCCTGCTGCTTGAACTGTCTTCGAGTTTGTGACTGTTACAGTGTCAGACTGGTGGTCTGCGTTCCACCACTGCACTGGTGTTTTCGCTTTAATATTTTTTTCTCACAGGTATGCCTGACCTAAGACCCAAGAGATTGTTCCTGGACACTCAATTAAACACTGATTGATTGATTATTATTTTACATTTTACAAATATTTATAATTAAATTTATTATTGTTACCCAAATTAATATGATTATTATTATTATTATTATTATTATACATTAAGCGTCATAAAATTCGCATTTGAAAGTGTCGCAGCAGTGTAAAACGCAACAGTGTAACAAGTGAAAGCACAACCTGCTGTCAAACATGTCATCTCCGACAGGCAGAAGAAATGTCAGTTTTCGCCTGAGCCTCTTGAAAGACAATAACTTTGAAAACGTCCGACAAGCTTGCTGTTTCTGCTGTCGCTCATTTAAAAATTACCCGCGAACATGTATTTTTTTAAAATATATATTAAACTATTGTGATAAAATCATCTACTAAATTTTTCTTATAGATATAAACAGCTTATAGAAAGGAGCCTCTGAAAGCCTTATGCGCAATATCAGAGCTCTTGGGTCAAACGAGTTGTTATCGATGCGCAGAGAGGCCCAGCTCAAAATTTCCCTCTTTCCAGCTGTCCCTTCTTCACGCAAGCTCAGCTTTATGGCTCGATTAAGACTTTTTATCTTTCTTTTTTTTTGTAAATGAAAACTTAAATAGATTCTGACACAAGTTGGTTCGCTTTGTGCAAATTTTTGTTCTATTTCAGCGCTAAATGGCCGAATTGCGTTGTGAAGTCTGGACTCCCCGATCATAACCCAGCCTGTAAAGTTATCTACCTAACATCGCCGAAAGACAGGTACCTTTTTTCTGAACAATGTCGGCGTGTAAATACAGTATACTTGAGGGAATGTCACGCTAAATCGTCTCAAGATCTAAGTTAGTTTGGTGCAGCACTGGAAGCACGAACCTGTTTTCCCATGCCGGCGTGGTAAAGAATTTAATAATGTATTTACATGGCGTAAATCTCTTCCGGAGAAAAGAGCTAACGTCATTGCGATAAGAGGTCACGTGCGCCACATCAGAGATGCTTGCTCATCCCCATAATCCGCAGAGACGCGAGGACTGCACCATTGTTCCGCGCAAGAACATACGGTTAAGTCAAACAACAAAACAATGGCCCGTGCAAAAAGTGTGTGGGAATCTTGAAGTCGTCGTGTTCTTACGCCATCAGCATCAAAGTTAAACGTTTCATATTGCTCTTAAAGCGTACTCACACGACTGAGATTTTCTGCAGGTAGAGGAATATACATCACCGTGTTTTGAGGGTTCGTGTGCTAGGTCCCCGACACTTGCTAATCCCGTACTCTGCGGGTAGCAGAGTACAAAGTGGTCCTTTCATACATATTGCCCCAACGCACCGGCGGCAAAGGAAGATAGCGTCGAACGATGAGTTGGATTAGTGTGTTGATGTTCGTGAAAAACATAGATGATGCTTGAAGTCGTTGCATTCTTAACTTAGCTTCGTCAAAGTGTACACTCCGACGGTGCTCATATTTACATGAATGAAATAAATACTAATTTCAATATCAGATTGTCAACCTATGGCGCTTTTGATGCAAGAAGGCGACAGCTTCAAACTTCGAATAGCTTTTTACACACAATATCGAATTCGTTGAGGAACGCCATATTATTTTTGCGCCGGAAGGTGGAGGCCTTAAACCAAAATCGGCCCCCGACCCGGGCAGGATTACCAACAAGATGCTGCGGAACCTCGCGGACTAGGAATGTGAACTCCTACTCGACTACTTTAACAAATGCTGGGACACAGCGACGCTGCCCAAGCAATGGAAGAAGGCATTAGTGCGGCTGATACCCAAGCCGGAGAAACCTCTCAATGTAGAGAATCCCAGGCCGATTTCACTCACGTCGTGCCTTCGAAAACTTCTAGAGCACATGGTCCTCAGTAGGATCAATGACCACATGGAGGACAACCAGCTGTACCCGCACTCTATGGTGGGTTTCAAGGCCGACCTGTCGACCCAGGACGTTATGCAACACCTGCAACATCAAATTGTTAATACCGAGGACAAGGCGTCCACGGATGGCCGAGTAATAGTTGCACTGGACCTAACCAAAGCTTTCGATAGACTCGACCACGAGGCGATAGTCCGAAGCCTCCAGAGCCTAGCGAGAGGCAAAAAAACATACGACTACGTCAAAAAATTTTCACGGCCATGACTGCGCAACTCAAAGTGGGACCACACGAATCGCTCGAGACCCCCACGGGGAGCACCGGGATCCCTCAGGGCTCGGTCATCTCCCCCTTTCTGTTCAACGCCACCATGCTGTAACTTGCCAACAAGCTACAGAGTATTGACGAAGTACACCACAGCATTTACGCAGATGATGTCACACTGTGGTCTGCGGGCGGCCGAGGCGGCGACATACAAGACCGCCTTCAGGAGGCGATCCACGCCGTCGAGGCGCATGCAAAAACCCTAGGCCTCTCGTGCTCCCCTGAAAAATCGGAGCAGCTCACCTACCAGCCCACGCGCAGGGGCAGAAAACAAAAGGACGGCTTCCAGATCCAAAGCATAACGCTTAGAGTGTGAGAAACTCCGGTCTCACAAGTGGCCGAAATTGGAATCCTCGGCCTCCACCTGCAAGCTAACTGGCACAACGGCAAGACCGTACAATACCTGGAAAAGACAACCCACCAAATCACGAGACTAATCACGCGGATTGCGAGCAAGCACCTGGGCATGAAAGAAACGACGCTACTAAGGCTCGTCTACGCCTTCGTTTTTAGCAGAATCACATATGTGGCCTCGTTCCTATCCCTCAAACAAGTAGAGAAGCAGAAGATCAACAGCCTCATCAAGAGGCTGTCATCAAGAGGCTGTTGACACAAACAAGCCCTAAGAATAGCAATATGCGCCCCAAACGAGAAATTCGAAGCGTTGGGTGAGCACAACACCCTCGAAGAAATCATCGAGGCGCAACGCACTGCGCACCTTGAATGTCTCACCAAGACGACCACCGGCAGACACCGATTGGACATCCGGCGCATTCCATATGAGCAGACCTTCGGAGAAAAGCTCCCCATCCCCGCCGAACTGCGGAAAAGCATCCATGTTCCACCCCTTCCCAGGAATATGCACCCACTATACAATGAGAGGTGACTCCCAGCCGGGGATCCGCAACTTTGCACAAGGAAGAATTTCCGGCGCGGCGCTAAAGGTCCTTACCCGCAGCGACACGAACCAAAATACCAGAACCACTTTGATATGGACGCCCGCACACGCGGCACTAGAAGGCAACGAACGGGCCAACGAGGCTGCTCGAGATCTCACCCACCGAGAGTTTCCGCCGCCCGGCCCACATTTCACGGACAACTCCAGAGATGGCCTCTGTACTTACCGAGAGGTGCTCGATCACTACAAATGGGAAAGACAAACCTACCCGGCTGCCGACCCCTCGCTCACTAAGAGGCAAGAAGTCGCGTGGAGACGTCTCCAGACTAACAGTTATCCTAACCGACTCCTCTACAGGCACTTTCATCCGGAAATACACGACGGCAGATGCAAATACTGCCCTGAGATTGCGGGCTTGGTTCACATGCTATGGGAATGCCCCAGTATACAAAGAAAAGACTTTAGTAATTCAAAAGGCACATTTATTATCACCAGCAAAGCGCAGTGGCAGACCGTGCTGCTTAGCGAAAACCCTGACATCTAACACTGGACGCCGCCAGGAGCCAAGACATCTTGGCCGTCGTCTAAGGCGCCACGGGCCTGAATGGGCCTCTTGTTTGCACCGAATAAAGTTATTTACTCCTCCTCCGGAAGGTGGGGACCATCCCAAGCTGTCTGCTAAGTGTCGTAGTGCAGGGATTCGCAAGCAATCGTGACGTGGCTCACGTGACCTCAAAATGCGATGACGTATGCCCCTTTTTGTGTAGAAAACCTTCTTTGCCCGAATACACCATAATTCATTGTTAGATGCTTAGACAGTGAAAAGGTAAACTACCTCAAGAAGCGCTTGGTGTCTCCGACTTGGCGAGAACATTTATCACGCCGGTACGATTCTCATCCAGATCAAAACGGGCGGCGGCGTGGTTCGAGTCGGTGATTCTTGTATACTCCGACGCAAGTTTCTCTTTGCTTTATTATCCTGGCGTATTTAGGTTTGAACTAAAGCGTGCTAATGAACAAGAGCTTGCCTTGTTCAGCAGTTTTAAGAACCATGGCTGGGCTTGAGTAAACAGTCACAACCTCTCACGGCCTTTGTACGGGGAGTTGTTTCTCCACAGGGCGGCATCTTGAAGGTGTCGCTCTAACCGCACCAATACTACAGCACTTTAATTCCTTTTGATAAACAGCTCCCCCTCACCCTGTTTGCCTCTTTACTCCGGGGTTGTGTTCGATAAGTGTCTAGAGTAAGTAGATCCACAGGTCATAAAGCCGCTTGCCTGTAGGGACTTACAGAACACCTTTGTTTTACTCGTCTCCTTAAGAAACGAGTATTTCTTTGGACAAGCATTTAATCATTTTTAGACGAAACTTATTTCAATCGGCTTACTATAGTCATTTTAAGATAGGTATATGTCACACATTTTGAATTGCAATGTCGGGGAACAGTTGTTCAAGATGGCTCAGGCGGTGTTGGGCAAGGTAGAGTGGTCGCACCACCGCGCGGCATAAGAAGTCCCATAGTACTTAGGCAAGTGTGAAGGCCAAAAGGAAAGCGGCTATCTAACCCAGCCACAAAAGAACATGGCGGGGTAGCAGTGAATATCTCGCTTGATATCATTTCGCAACACTGAGTGCGGGGTCTTGCATAAACGAATGAGAGGCGCGAGGAAGCTTCGCGAGCTGTAATCCTGGGCCGGCTTATTAGAGCAACGTCTCAGCTGAGACAAGGTGGAAGAAAGCACTTAAAAGACTGGGGCGTTAAGACGCGGCTTGAGTCACGCCCAGCTCGGGCGCTAGCTTTGGCAGTGCTTTCTTTTCCCCAGTCTCAGCTGAGACGCTGCTTCTAGCACGTCGGCCTGGGATACTAATCATTAGTTGCAAAGGACAACAGTCACGGTGGGTGTAAAGCGGTCCATGGAAGCTTTGAGTCGTCGAATTACCTACACCATGAAAGTTAATCGTCCGACATAAATTTTATTTGAATGCATGAAATAAAAATAATCCAAAGGAAGACGACCTATAACTCTTCTGGCAGCGCACGTCACAGAATTCGTTTTTTTAGACTCTTTTCCTGTGCGTCAGATGAGAGCCGTAATGACTAACTTTTTGCTATCTCACCGTGATGCTCAGTCACAGTAACATTCCGGTCCTTCACGCGATGAACTATTTTCATTGGTCGAATTTCACGAAGGTGGTAGAGACCAAAGATGCCCCCCGCCCAAGGAAGCCCGCGATTGGTTTCGAGTTCGCGCCGAGCACTGACTGATGCACTCAACTGGTATTTTGTATTGACTAAAGCCTGAAAAATATTCTGCCATTAGCAACAAGCTCCTACAAAAATCACTTGAGTGCCCCTTTAAGTAATGTTTGGGGCAGCACTGAGAATATTTGTGGCGCTCACCTTCCAGTTGATGGTGGAGGGACTGTCGTACATCCCGGCGTTAGTTTGGTCGAAGCCGTGCATCACATGCGCTTCCGGATCGACACTGCCGCGGAATTTCTGACCCTTTGCGCACATCTGCGGTCGGGTAAAATCAAACGCAGTGTGTTTATTACCCAGGTAAGAGCAGCTATTCATTATTGAAAATGAGTAACTAAGATGATCTTAAGAATATTTGCTTTTTACGACATTGTAATAATAATTTTCGGACAGTAACTGAGAACGGTTTCAGTGTTTTTCTTTCACGTCAGTGCAGCTTTTTTGCAGTACTTGGTACAATCGCCTCAGTCATAGTCTGTTATCATTTCTGTTTAATATTATCGATATGCAGTTGAAGCTGAATGCGTAAAAGGTCGAATATTTTTGTGTAGGAATACATTTAACTTAATTTGTTCCCTTTGTTTTCTGCGTTTTTCGAATAAACAAAATAGAAGATAAATATGTGCCATTATTTTTGACTGCTCAAAAAAAATGAAAACAACGCAGAAATATATAGTTGGTAGGTTGTCATTTCAATCAAATTATACTATTACGTCAAAGTATTCGGTAAGGCCCATTCTATACCCGAGTGAACTGCGCTTTTGAGATTTGGAATAGGGAAAGATTTTCAACATATCCTTAGTCGTTTTTACTTTTGTTTTACGCCAGAACAGTTGAAAAATGAAAGTTTATGCCATTGTGCTTTGGCACATTCTCTTAACTCTTCAGAGCAAATACGATGTACAGTCCCCGGCAATATGAAAGACCCACTGGGAGCGCGTGGCCAAGGCGATTGCTGGCGGGGGCGCTGCGACCGCTCCGGGCAATTCCATTCTGCTTCGAGGGTAGGACGCTCACTTAGGGTTCAGCACAAACTTGCAAACTGATGAGCGCGCTGCGCTTTAGCTGATACCCGAGTTAGCGTGCTCCCCTCGAAATTGAATGGAATTGCCCGGAGCGCTCCCAGCGCCCCCGTCAGCCACGGCCTTGGCCACGCGCTCCCAGTGGGTCTTTCATATTGTCGGGGACTGTACATAACTACCACATTGAGGCTCATGAAACCGGCGTCATTTGCGATTAGCGACTACCCCAGCCGGATGACAATGCCATAAAAAATAAGCTACATTAGAAGAAATATGCAATCGCAGTTATCACTGACGACAACCACTGCAACCCTATCGACATCCTAATCGGCTCAGACCACTACTGGTGTTTCGTCACAAGACGAGTCACGAGACATCTCGGAAATCTCAAAGTCACCGAGACATCTCCTCTGTGGACTGTGCACGTCATCATGACACCAAGTGCTACAGTGCAGTGCTCGCAAACTGTAGTACTTAATGCTTCATTCATAACCAATGCAATTGTTAATACAATACAGAAGTTCTAGAGATTTGAAGTCCATGGGAGCGACAGAAGGCGAGAACGACGGGGCGGCCGACGCCGTACTAAATTCATACAAAGAAAACTTAACAAACGACGGAGGACGTTACCAAGTATCTTTACCTTGGACGCCTTCAGTCCTGCTGCATAGGAAGAGGGACGTTTTTAAAACGCGAATTGTCCAGCTTACTTAAAAACTCCGGCGCAATGAAGACATGCTACACTCGTATGACTTTTTCATGAAAAGGTATGGCCACGCAACTATGGCTGAAACGGTCAACATTAAAGAAAGCTGTGGGGTCGTCTACTGCATGCCGCGCCAGCCGGTAATTAAGAAAAGTAGAACAACAAAGCTATGTGTAGTCTTCGATGCCTCGTCACGCGGCTACAGAGAAGTGCCATTAAATAAAAATTTAGAGAGCTTACCAAATTTAAATGCTGACCTAGTGGGTCAGCTTCTGAACTTCAGGAGACATGAAATTGCACTCGTTCCAGACATCGAAAAGGCTTTTCTACAAATCGTTATCAACGAAAAGGACAGAGATGCCTTGCGTTCCATGTGGTTTGAGAGCAAGGCAGGGGACGACCATCCTTTCCCAAAATCGAAACCTTGGAAATTATAAGAGTCCCGCTTGGAGCGACCTCAAGTACATTTCTCCTTGCCGCGACACTGCAACATCATCTGGAACTCATGATCCCTCTGTTCCCTGACACTGTCAGAGAATTTTTGAAGTTTATCTACGTCGATCACATTCAAACGGGGGCGGATAACGAGGAGCAATCTGTACGTATCTACTCTGAAAAAAGTGACATTTTTAGCCTTGCCTCTATGAAACTGCACAAATGTCATCTAGCTCACCAAGAGTCCTGGAGGAAATGAAAGAGGACGATGCTGAACGAGTACTACTCGGAGAATCATCAAAGTATCCTTAAGGTGCAAGGACTCACGTGGAACCGAAGTTGCAGACGTAGCTGTGATTTACACCGAGATAGCGTGATCAGATGTTCTCAAAAACGAACACACAAAAACGGGCCGTGCTACAGACAATATCAAGGGTGTACGATTCACTTGGAGTGGTGGCGCCGTTCACTGTGCGGGCCAAACTTTGCTTCCAATGACTCTGGCGCATTAACCTCATAATCTTCTAGGGGAATGAAGTAGACGGTTTTACGAACTTCACTATCTTGGCCAAGTAACTGTACCACTGCTCTACGGAAACCAAATGTCGGGAAGCGTACAGCGAACGATACTCCAAGCATTTGCAGATGCAAGTACAACGGCGTGTTCGCGACGTGTGCGATCGAAAGCGTCGCTGTGGTCGGGCTTCCACCATTTGCCGAATGCTGACAATGACGTCGGCAAACGATTTCTCATCGACAGAAATAAGAGTAATGTAAGAGCTTCAATTCTGACGGTGTTGGCAGAGTTGGTTTAGGAGCGCAATAATTTCAAGCTTCCACCATGCTCATTACAAACACCGTCGAACTTGTTGTTCGCGGTGTAATGACGTCACGAGAGGAAACAATAGGAGGGCCCCACCAAAAGATCTCGCCGATAATAACAGTAGCGTATTTCTGCACAACGACCAGATCAGGTGAAACCCATCCTAACATTCCTGCTTTGTACATCACGCGTGGCACAACTAAGCTCTGTGACTTTCGCAAGACTAAAGCTTTTAGCTTGTCTGGTGGCTGCAAGGATCTATCGTCACATCATGACTCATTTTAAAGACTCACTGACAGAGACATATTTTAGGAGAGATTTTATGATTGCGTTGTCCTGGAACATTGGAGACGCAAACCGATGGAAACAGCTGGTTCTAAAACAGAGTGCCAGAGATTCAAGATAAAACACACGTGAACTAAACGCACTGTGCTTGCAAAGGTAACCCAGCCGATCTCACAACGGGGGTATATCAGCCAAGCAAGTTGTTTCAAGTCGTGGCGCGTGCAACATATGCCGAAAGAAGTGTTCAATTTTTGCGATTTGGAAAAGAAAATTGATCTGAGCGTCTTGAAAACTGTGGGACCGATAAAGTCAAGAATACTGGACGAAACCCGCTACAGCGCCATCCTGCGACTACACCGAACCAAAGCCTGGGTCCTGTGATTCACTAGCAAGTTGAGACACAAGAGTGATCAAGGGAACCCCTGACTACGGACAGGCTTTACAAAGCTGAACTGCAATGGATTCAAAGTGTACAATTGGCATCCTTTCAGCAAGATATTGCTTGCACTCAGCGTGTCCAACAGATACCAGGGAAGTACAAACTGAAGGTCATGCCATTGTATATCGATCAGGAGAACGAGCTGCGGGACACTAGTCGACTGCAACGCAGGTAAGCCTCTTACGGCGAGAGACACCTAGTTGTCCTACCAGAGGACCAACGATACACTCTGCTTCTTGTACGTCAAGAGCACCAAATACTGCTTTATGCTAGAGTGCTTGACACTGTAATTAAACTGAAAGAACGTTACTGGATCACTTCTGGACGACAATTTGTACCAAAGGTAATCTAGGAATGTCAACGCTACAATTTAAAATCAGCTTCTGAAGTTAAAGCAGCATTGCCTCACCATCGCGTAACAAGATCGGAACTCTTTCAGGTGACTGGGATCGATTTTGCCGGCCCTCTTTTTGCTAAGGGTAAATCAGTTCAGAAAACGTCTATAACGTTGTTCATTTGTGCTCTAAGGGGAGCAGCGCCCCTGGAGCTTGTGGAAGACATGACCACAGTCTCTTACACGCTTTACTGCGATTTATATCAAAAAGAGGCATTTCGCAAGTGATTTACACCGACAACGCGCTTACATTCAAAAGAAGCAAGTAAGAACTACAAGGACTTTGGAAGATCAAAATAGGCGACAAAGGTTCGAATCAAATGAGTTCCTTCAAGAGTCACAGGAAGTTTATCGTAGAACGGGCACCTTGGTGGGGACGATTTTATGAACGACTATGTGTACAATCGCATCGGAGAACCAGAGGCCTTGTCACCTGCCAATTTCCTTACTGGCAAGAGGCCAACATCTTTGCTTACGCTTGGGTGCACCGACGTGGCTGATGCCTCTACATATCAACTGCTTCACATGTGGAAGCGCCGTGAATAAGTCCTCCAAATATTTCGGAAGATATGGTCTATAGAGTACTTAATGTAATTGAAGAGCGTGTAAGCAAGGACCACGCAAAAATCTCATAACATAAAAGTCGGACATTTAGTTCTAGTTAGAGACAACTTCCAACCCAGACACCAATGGAAGATGGGGCTCGTAGAACAGATCTATACCGGAGGAGACGCGAAAATACTCTCCGGTAGGGTCAGGGTATCCGCTGGAGTAACAGTTAGACTGCCAATTCAGCTGCTCTACAATCCTCAAAATTTCGACTTCCGAAGCTTAAAATGAACGAAATTCATTTCGGAGGCAACGTGGGAGATGTGTAAAAACTTCCTCATCGGTCTCAAAGACGATGAAAGCCAGGATAAAAAGGCAGGGCACGAGTGGATCGATCTAGATTCACGAGGAGCAGGGCAAGCCGGCTCCATCCGTTCCTCCGTTTCGCCTGGCCTTGATGTCCTTCCTTTGTTTGTAAATAGTGAATATAATAATAATAATATCTTTATTTCCATCAAATCTTGATGGGGGGCCCGAGGAAAAAAGCTGCGACATGCAGCTTGACTAGTCCTTGGTCCCCTTACAGTGGAAAACGGCAAGCATCGAGAAACAAATATGAAAATCACATCAAGTAGCAGCTGAAGGTATTATTAAGAAAAATCAAAGCAAAACGAATAACGTTTTATGAAAAGAATGCGTCATGTACAAAAATATCCACGCAAGTCTTTGAAAGTCAAGTTTTCAAGAGAAACATTACTACTGCAAAAAGTATTTAACAAATTTAGAAGAATAAATTGAAGCATCTGATAGCCATAGTTCGTTCACTGAGTAACCATCTTCTACTTCTCCGCGTGACGAGTGGAATACACTGGTGAATTTTCCTCCAACAATGCAAGATTTTCTAAGAAACATGTGCCCTTTATTCTTTCACTCTTAAAACTGGTACAAAGTCGATATGATTACATACCTCTGAGTATTTTTTTTGTAGTATGAACAGTTTTTCAATATTAGTTAACGTTGATGTACCCCAAACGAGGTAGCAGTAGGCTAAGTGGGAGTAAAACAAGGAGTTATAGATCAAGAGTTTCCCATTTGTTGGCAATATGTAACGGTAGCGATTCACAATCCCTACCACGCGAGCTAGTTTTGGAATTATATAGTTTAAATGGCTATCCCAGGACATGTTTTCACTTAAAAATACTCCGAGAGTTTTAAAACAACTGACTATTTTAATTCGAGACGAATTAAAACGGAGAAGCTTAGACACCACCACAGGTTTATTTTTGGACGGAAAATAACAGCTTTTCTTTTACTACTATTTACTGTCAACGAGTTACTATCACCCTAAGATTTAATCCTAGACAAAGTTAAGTTAGCCATATCAATTAGCTCATCAGCGGTTTCGGAAGAAAAAATATGCTTGCATCGTCAGCATACATTACAAATTTTGCCTCCTTATTGACGTTAATTATATCATTTATGTACATGATAAAAAGGAATAGCCCTAGTACACTACCCTGTGGAACGCCTGACGTAATAGGACTTAATATTGGAGGAATTACCATTGATGGATACATATTGCTGTCAATGCTCTAGATAAGATTGCAGAAGTAATAGCGCCTGCCAACGGATACCATAAACTTTGTGAGGAGTGTCTGGCGAAGGACTATGCCAGGCGCACGTGCCCCGTAGATGGCCGCGAGGGGACGAATACGGGAGGGGAAAGACGACGACGACGGACCGGGGGAACGTGCAGAGAGGTTTCTAGGATCGAAACGGGATAGTAAAGGTTCCATCCCGGACGAGCCCCCACTTGTTGCTTTTAATGCGAATAGCATTCTTTGGATACTTCACGTACTTTTCGTCTATGTATCTATCTGGCTATCTAACCTCTTAGGCCGCGGGTCGATAAATAAATAAAAAGACCGGCGCCGGCTGGGATTCGAACCGTTGACCCTTTGATCAGCAGGCAGACGGGCTAACCACAGAGCTATGAAGGCAGTCATTCAACGCACTCTAAACGGTTGTTTATATCTTTACCATAGGACGCGCTTTACAGCGCTGTCACACTAGCCGGTGAGCGCGCGTTCCATGCACGAGGGCTCATTCCGCTCTCGTGAGTCTGAGCACGGCCGCTAGCTCACCCTCTCCCGCGCTCGGGAGAGGGTGATGTAGCGGCCGTGCTCAGCCTCACGAGAGCGGAATGAGCCCTCGTGCATGGAACGCGCGCGCACCGGTAGCTGTGACAGCGCTGTAAAGCGCGTCCTATGGTAAAGATATAAACAACCGTTTAGAGTACCGTTGGTTGAGACTAGCTGAGACGCCAGAAAGTCTGGTCGGTACCATTTTGAGTGTTTGTGCGTATGGCGCGTGCTTTGCTCGCCTTCCTAAGTGACACAAACGCACGTGCTGGGCTGCGGAGATCGTGCGCAGGGCTGTGAAAGTGTCAACAAATTTAGAATCGCCTCAAGAGTGGGCTGGCGTATCTAGAGTGTGCCGGCCACCTGACGAACGCGCATAACTCCGCACCGTTTGATGCTATGCGCATTAACGTAGATAATCATTCCCAAAGGATGGGTTCTGCTGATTTTTTAAATAGGACCTTAAATAGGACGCAAAGTTCGCTGTCGATTAAAACACCGCCAACGGCCAGGAATCCCATTAGCAATATACCGATCTCACCAGCCGGTTTGATTACGCCGCCGCTGCCGCAGTGCATCAAGGAAACTTTAGTCTTTCTGGACGTGCGACAACCTGGCTGGAGCTCTGCGCATGCAGAGCACGAGGCGGCACGAGCCGTCTCGTGCACTGCTGCCTGCCTCCTGCGAACTTACGTTATGGCGGCGTCACGCATGCGCCGAACTCTTGGTGGGATCGGTCTATTTTATGGTGGAGTGGCACGAATATCTTGGGTTGCAATTGCCGCTGGGCTTCTTTCCTGTCACCGACATTATTCTACGTTTCAAACTAATCTCCGATACCCACTACAGCGAAAAACAGAAACAAACGACAGCGACAAGCCTCATACACATATAGCTTGCTCTGGTGGTATCCTTGGCAGGTGTTTAGTCGTTCAATGATCGTGAAGTAAGCACGAGTGAGTGCAAGCCTGCCAAAGATAGCCTCACGTGCATAATGCTCGTGTTTGTGGCATAGCCTCCTTTATTCTACAAAATCTGTTAAATCTCGATTGACTCTGGTTTGATGCTTGTCGCTGTCATTTTCCTTCTGCTTGTCGCTCTGGTAGGACTCTGGCATTATTCCGACCACCACCAATGCTACAATTCAATGGAGTCATTCATGGAACACCAAAATGGCATCGTAACGGTGCTTGTTTTCGTAGTGTGTGAACCGATATTACCAGTCATTTCGTTACACCGCCGCTGCCGCAATGCATTGAGGGAACTATAGTATGTGTGCACGTGAGACTACCTCGCTGACGCACTGGGCGGTCAGAGCATGACACGGCACACGTGCATCTCAAGAACTGTCACCTCCATGCACTCAACTAATAGAAAGGTATAGAACAAGAGGCCTCAAAGCTTTGGGGGCCCCAAAGAAATAGGGGCTCACCACTGCGCATGCGGCGAACCCAAACTTTGTTTTGGGTCATGGGTTGGCGCTCGCCCCTAACGCTAAATTCGAGAAATAGCGTGCGGCCCTTGTCACCCCTATTTGCTTGGTGCCGGGCTGCGTCGGCAAACATGGCGGAACTTTCCACTCGCTTCGGAGCAAATTCGTCATGATCGCTGCAGTATTAGCCACGTTCACTGCCAATAAATGACGCAACAGGTTTTCGCTTCGCTTTATCTTGCTCAAGTCACAGAGAATGAGCTGTGGGTTCGCCCCATTTTAAAGATCGTCCAAGAACCTGGCCGTTCTTAAGCCTAAAAAGACGCGGTAACTGTTGACATGGTAACGTATGCCTACTCCGTGGCTCCAAGTGAATTTCGTTAATGGATACATACCTGCAGCCTAAAAAACAAGTATTTTAAGGCTTCAAAGTCGCTTCAGCTCAGATATAAATAGAGCAACATTTTTCAAAGTATGTTCGCTCGCGTTCGTCTCAGTTTCGGCATAGTTGAAGACCTTTATCTTCGGCGACAGACAGTCAAAGCGCATACGAACGCCCAAAAAATCCGAGAACGAACGCCAAGTTAGATCACTGCGGATTGGATTGTTTTGGCTGAACACAGCCAGCAATATTTATACTGATTTTTGATTTTCTTTTGTTGTACCCAGCTTGATGGGATTTACCTTAACGATTATTTGAAAACAAAAAGTGCTAGCAAAGCGCATATGTTTTACGTATCTTGATATTTTTCTTTTTTGAGTATGTAACCCACTTTGTGTTTGTTCCTTTATATAATACGGTATTCTTCCAGACGACTGGAAGGTAGGGAAGGTCGTTCCTGTTTTCAAAAACGGAGATCGCCACCTCGCAGAGAACTACCGCCCCATCTCTTTAACCAGTGTTGTGTGCAAAGTACTTGAACAAATATTTTTTTCACATGTTGCATCGTATCTTGAGTCTAACAATTTTTTTATAAACATCAGTATGGTTTTCTTAAAGGCCTTTCCTGTGAAGCACAACTGCTTGAATTCACCCATGACCTACATCTTAACATGAACTCTAACTCTCAAACCGATGCAATAATTCTGGACTTTTCTAAAGCATTCGACCGCGTTCCCCACTGTCGCCTATTTGTCTAAGCTTCCGTCACCTAACCTTGATTCTTTAACCCTCCCATGGATTCGCAACTTTCTGTTGTTTCGCTCTCAGTATACTGTCTGTGGTGATTTTCAGTCTGACATTACTAATGTAACCTCTGGCGTTCCGCAAGGCAGCGTCTTGGGTCCTTTGTTATTTCTTATCTACATAAAGGACCTCCCAAATGCATTGTTTTCTAATGTGCGTTTGTTTGCGGATGACTGTGCCTTGTATAGAAAAATAAATACTCCAGATGACCACGTACTACTCCAGCATGATCTTGATCGCATTAACAACTGGTGCGAAGAATGGCTAATGACACTAACTAAATCCAAATGCCAAGTAATAAACTTTCCTCGCAAACGATCTCTTTTACAGTTCCCATACACATTAAGCACTTCATCCCTTAGCGTATGTTCATCCTACAAGTATCTTGGTGTCCATTTTACATCTAACCTTTCATGGGTCACCCATATTAACTTTGTGACCATCTGACGCATTTAGAACGCTTGGTTATATTAAACGTAACTTAAAAGCGGCCCCTAACCATCTCCGCAAACTCGCTTACGAAGCACATGTCCGTCCTAAACTCGAATACGCTGCCACGATTTGGAGCCCTCATCAGAAGTACCTAACCACGCACATTGAAAAAGTCCAGACTCGAGCAGCACGCTTTATAACATCTTCCTATTTATATAGCATGAGTGTCTCTCTCCTAAAACATCAATGTTCCCTGCCATTGCTCGAAGTGCGTCGAACCATTTTTACTCTGTGCCTAATTCACAAGTTCTATTATAACAATCGTTTTTCAAGCGTTACTTTCCTTACACCCCCAAATAGATCATCTCATCGAACCACTAACAGTAAACGTTTTCAACACCTCACTGGGTCAACCGACGCGTTTATTAATACTGATTAAAAAAAGTGAAAGCCGTTTACAACTCCCTGTAACACCGAATTGGAGCGCAGCTCTTGAGGAGGAGGAGGGAAGGGTACAGGGGGGGCAAGTGACCTCGGTGGAGGGGGGAGGGGGTCACGTGACGGCACTGATGACGTCATCACTGATGATGACGATGACGATGCCGATGACGTCATCAGTGACGTCACTGATGATGTCATCGGTGATGATGACGATGACGATGCGGATGCCGATGACTCATCAGTGATGTTACTGATGACGTCATCGGCATCCGTATCGTCATCGTCATCATCATCACGTGACCTCGGGGGTCACGTGACCTGGGAGCCATGTGACCTGGGGGACCACGTGACCTGGGGGTCACGTGACCTCGGGGGTCACGTCACCTGGGGGCCACGTGACCTGGGGGTCACGTGACCTCGGGGGGGGTCACGTGATGGGGGTCACGTGACCTAGGGCGGTTACGCCAACGGCGACGGCGACGGCGACGGCGACGCCGCTCAAGCCGGAAACGGGCGCCTAAGAGCTGCGCTCTAAAAGCGCGAAAGGACAACGGACAGAGCAGACACAGACACAGCGCAGACGCAGCGCTGTGTCTGTGCCTACTTCTCTGTCCGTTGTCCTGTCGCGATTTTTAATCAGTATGAATAACCAACTTGCCCAACTTTCTACCCGCGTTTATTAACTCAGTTGTACCACGTGGCAACCGCGCATGGAACGACCTTCCCGAATCCATAGTCACCATTGTCGAGACCTCGCTGTTCCGTGCTAAACTTGAATTTTATTTCCTAAGCAATGCGCTTCCGCTTAAATCTGTTCCTGTGTAATTTGACAACTTTTTATATCAGTCCAGTGTTTTCTTAGAGCGCAGCTCTTAGGCGCCTGTTTCCGGCTTGAGCGGCGTCGCCGTCGCCGTCGGCGTAACCGCGCGGTGCCTGATGGGTAAATTTCCCCGCTCAATTTAGCGGAAAATTTTCCCCGCTAAATTTAGCGGAAATTGTTCCGCGCTAAATTTAGCGAAAAATTTTTCCCGCTACATTTAGCGAAAAATTTTTCCCGCCAAATTTAGCTGAAAATTTTACCCGCTAAATCTAGCGGAAATTTTTCCCGCTAAATTTAGCGGAAAATTTTCCCCGCTAAATTTAGCAGAAAAAATTTTTGGCCTGGGGGTCACGTGATTCCCAGGCCACGTGCACCCCCTCCCCCCGGGCCTTCCCCTCCTCCTCAAGACCTGCTCTCTAATTCGGCGTTACAAGGAGTTGTAAACGGCTTTCATTTTTTTTGTTATTGTTTTCTTTTTTCTAAATTTGTACTTCACTGGGTTTTCATTGTATGCTGTGCCTACATGACAAATTGTGTGAGACTGTATGTGCGCTTGTTCTATTTTCTTTTGTGAAATTATGTGTATAATACCCCCCTTATTCAATGCACTGGAAAAGAGCTTGTAAGGTATCGTGAATAAAATATAAGAAAAATAATATTATTTCAGCGAGTACCCCCACCTTATGTAATGCTCGTAAGGGCCTTCAAGGTTTAATAAATGATGATAACGATGATGATGATGATTATCCCATTAGTGGCTTTGGAGCTGTAGGCGGGGCACGTAAGTGCGCCGCGGGCACGTAAGTGCGCCGCGCTGCGTGGCGAAATTCCTATTATATAAACCGTCGACGGATATCTTGTTGCGTTTGTGTCCCCCGATATTTTAGGGGGACCAAAACGTTAAGGCTCCCTATCTTAAAGCTCTCTAATGTTATGGCGACGTCACGCATGCACCGAAAACTCGTTGAGGTCGGTCTATTCGCTGCCACCGGCTAAGCGATTAATTCACATTAAAGAACACCGGATCGTGGCGTATTGACTTGCGTGATTGGTTAAACAGTTGAGAACAAATGCAGAAAAAGAACGAGCACCGTGTCGGTGCACTTTTGTCGCTGCTTAATTTCGCTCCCCTAAATTTCCTAGATAAGAACTTCCTGCTACTAGCGACATCCTTTAAAGCGCCGACTGCGTAACGGTGCAGGTTTTAGGAAGTGAATGGCGACGCACAGCCGAGGTTTGAACCGAATGCCGCCATTTTTTTCCTTTGGAATGTGCTTTGTCATATTTATTGGTTGTCGTTGCTTGTAAAGGAAGTATCAAGGGACGCTATGCTCCACAGGATTGTAGCGCCGTCTGCTGTCGACCTTTAAACTGGTTCACACAGTCCCGTTTTTTTGTGTTTTTTTTACATTGCGTTACGTTACGTGTGCTTATATCTTACGACAAGGGTCACCTGAACATCGTGTGAGGCACGGCAACCAGTTTACGGATAACTTTTCCACGAGACATTCGAAGCGCGGATATCCCGGTGATTCATAGCGTAACGTAAGGAAACCTAAGCAAACGCGCCAGCGTGAATGGTCCTGAAGTCTGAAAGGATGTTTTGTGTAGTTCAATGAAAAGTCGTCATGAACCAGCTTCAAAAACGGGCGTTACACAATCCAGTTTCCCTGCTAAATTGAACGCGGTAATTGACATCGTTACTTCACCTCACGTGGCATAAGCACCAGTCCAGCTTCTGCGTTAAATTTGGCAAGGAATGCTGTGTAGGAGGGTGGAGACAGGGATAGGGAGGAGGGAAGGGGGGGGAGTGTAGAAAGGGAGAAGGAGGGGCATGGGTGTGAAGGGAGGCAGGTGGAGGGAGGTACCATAGGAAAGTAAGGAAATGCACTGGGAGAAAGAGGGAAAGAAGGAGAAATAGACGTGGGTATGAAATAAAATGTATCGCAAATAGCGCTGCGATTGTGTTGCAGCGCAAAATGTTCTTGGTTTAGCGCTACTCTCCGTTCACCCATAAGCTGAGAGTGCAGCCAAAGCTACAAGTACGAGCTAGCCCGCGCTCCTGGCATGGAGATACGCACTTCTAGCGCGAGTGGTCGCTCAGCAAAAGAACACTTCAAATCAGCGACCTCGAGCTCTCGTGCTTGTTGCATTGGCTGCTGTTTTAACTTGAGGGCGAAGGGAGTATAGTACCCTCCATGCATTTCTTCTGCGGCTCTGCCTCCGTGTCTCTCCGCTCATCTCCACCGCACTGACCCCCCTACTCCTCTCCACCTCACTGACTTTCCACGTCGGGTTGTCCTGTGTCCACAGGTTAAGGTGAATGATGGGCTGCGGCAGGTTAAGGGGTTAATTTTCTTTCCACATTTAGCGGGAAAATTGAACTTGTGTGTGGGTTACTTGATGACAAGGTTTGTGACGTCAATTTTCCCGCTAAATTTAGAGGGTTATTTTCCGGTTACGCTTATTTGGCTTCATTTGATCTGAAAACCTAGGTTAAACATCTTTCACGTTTACAAAATGCAAAGCAAAGTTGAAACACGAGAGGGCATTCACAATTCATGTGTTCACCCAAATGAAAGGGCAAGACGATGAATCCCGGTCGGTAATACGTAACTCTTCTTCCCATGACCATGTCACTCACCGATTTCAGAAAATGCGTAGAAAGGCCAGTGCATTGTTTTCCAAGCTGAAGCCCTCCGCAGAAGAAGTGTTCAACGCAAAGGCCCACACCTGAGCCATGGAAAACGACACCAAGAGCCGTTTCCCGCTGAACAGATCCTTCCGGCTTTGCACATAGTCAAGAGCTTCCACCTGTGCCAAAATATTAAAGTTAAAAATAAGCTCTCCAAATAGGTGTTCCATGCACTACAAGGCTGCTATATTTGCACTTTAAATTTAATAGGAATTTAGTGGCACGGGACGCCGTCTACAGTCTGATTTTACAGTTTCACGTAATGCCATGCCGTCACGGGATGTCACAGTGCCACGTGAACATCGCCCGATAAATTTAGCGGTACATGAGTCCAAAAACATTCAATATGGCAGTGTAACTGTGCAGCAATGTGCAGTGTTTCGGCATTTCGCTGAAGCTCATTCAATACATAGTGAGGAACCGGAATGTTCTTTTTTTAAAGACATTTGCCTAGCAGCTCCGAGGGAATACTGTAAGAAAGCTCGTAGATAAGTGAGCCGAGGCGCCGGTACCATCAGTAGCTCTCTGTCTTTCCTATGTTCACGTGGAGCTCGAACTATAGGTACCAAATATATCCAAAGACGTGCGCCATCTAAGGCAGAAATTCAGTATTAAATATTTAAAAGAATATAAACCACATTCTTCTGGCCTCCAAGAAAACTGCAAATACCTATGATGTAAAGACGCGAACGTCACGGCTTACTTACAAATTCACTCGGTGTGATACAAATTAAAAGTCGGGTCCAGTTCACATCGCGGACTTGAAGCGGTACTACCGTCACGATGGGGAGCAGAGTTAATAAAAACTACCGCCGCCGCCACATTCGGCCACAGAAAGTGATGATTTTCCGGTGTTCTGACAGTGTTCTTTCTACACAACATGCCTCCTTCGAGAAACCGCCCCAGGTGGCCATACCCCGGAGGCCCACCGGACGGGCCAGGCCCCAGGGCGGCGGGACCCTACTGGTCCGGTCGACTAAACCCTCGGGGCGGCCGCCCAGAGAGGCGTCAACACCGAGGGTGGCCGAACGGCGGAGCGGGCCAACGCCGCCTGGGCTCCGCAGGTGCCGCAAGCCCGGCAGCAGGCAGGCCTGCGCGGCACGGCGCAGGGCCTTCCGCAGCAACATCGCGGCACGAGGCAGGGCCGTCCACAGCAACATCGCGGCACCAGGCAGGGCCGTCCGCGATGGCACCGCCGCACCACGGAGAGGGTCTGTCTACGACAGGGGGACCTGCCTGGAGTCGGCCCTCCTGCCACACCGTGGCCACGTGGACGGCGTGGGAGGAAGGAGGGGCGGTCCCTTTCGTCTCCCGCCGGCGTTGGAAGCACCAACCCAGACCAACGCCTGGCCAGCCCGACCACCAAGTCCCACTCCCGTTCCGTGGCCACACGCAGCCGGCGGCGCCAGGGGTCTTGGGAGCGCCTGACACCTGCTGGCTGTGCGGGGTCCCAATAATACACCTGAAGACCCACGAAGCAGGTCGACTCCATATCGACCTGCTGGAGGCACACCCCCTCCCGGACAACGTGGCGGCAGCAGTCCAGACCCTGAGGGCAAGCCGCCCGGACCTTCTGGCTCCCGCTGCCTTGGCCTCCGTCAGCCAGCCCGGCCCCCGAAAACCGTGCCCCGCACCGGCTGCCGCAGCCGCCGCCATCAAACCCGCCACCACGACGGGCCCGGAACATCGGCCGCCACCACCTCCTCCGGCCCAAACCATCGGGCCAGTGTCGTCCACCAGCCCCCTCCGTCCCCCTCGACTTGCGACGACGCCATCATGGCCGAGGTGGAACATCTCCTTGGCCAAGACAAGTGAGCACCCGGGGCCCCCCCGAAGACTTGCCCTTGAGGGGGGGGGGGGAGTGTGGGAAGCCGAGGAAGACGACGGCGCGCGGGGGGCAGGAGCGGTGGCCGGCGGCCCGCCGCTCGTGACAGCGCCACGAGAATTCCAGCAAGGCACGGGCAAGGAACGGTCAAGACAGCGCTGACACCCGGACGACGACTGGCGACACCAAGGCCCACAGATAAGGCACCCCAGGGAACAGAAAACCGTTTTGAACATATCCTTACACGTGTTACCTCTTGGGAGGGCAGACCAGGCAGGGACCGATTGGCAGCAGTTTGTAGAGCGACCCACATATATATATATATATATATATATATATATATATATATATATATATATATATATATAAACATTAGGACCTGATGAAGAGCGGTCCCCGCTCGAAACGTCGTCCAATAAATACGTTTTAAAGCATTTACCTCCCTTTTACGATATATCTATATATATATCTATATATATACAGGGTGTTTCAGAGAACTCAGGCCAAATCGCTCCTGCGAAAACTACTCATCGCAACGAAAAAAGGCTTGTGTCGTTTTGGTCCTGGGCCAGGGTCCCATTTAGTGAAAATGATTAAAGTCCGGGATAATTAAGTTGTTAATTATTTTTACGTAATTAACTTTCTTATTTTTGTGTTTGATGGCATGGTTTCAATTAGAAAATCGCTCAGCATCGTCGAAAAACACCAAAGCAACAAATTGCAGAACGATAGAAGGCACGCGAAGCATTTTACGGCTTTTTGAAAAACTGAACAAATTCGACAGGTTTTTAAGTTTCGGTTTGCTATCGGAGCGCATCTCGGCCCCGGCGGCACCGCGCCTCGTGGAGAGATAGTGCAACCACCCTTCGTTGCGTCGCGCGATGACAGCGCAGCAGAGGTTGGTTTTACTATCTCTCCACGGGGCGCGGTGCCGCCGGAGCCGAGATGCGGTCCGATAGCAAACCGAAACTTAAAAACCCGTCGAATTTGTTCAGTTTTTATAAAGCCCTAAAATGCTTCGCGTGCGTTCTATTGTTCTGCAATTTGTTGCTTTAGTGTTTTTCGACGATGCTGAGCAATTTTCTAATTGAAACCATGCCCTTAAACACAATATTAAAAAGTTATTGCGCAAAAATAATTAACAACTTTATTATCCGGACTTTAATAATTTTCTAAATGGGCCCCTATTCAGGACCAAAACGACACAAGCCTTTTTCGTTGCGATAAGTAGTTTTCGCAGGTGCGATTTGGCCTGACTTCTCTGAAACACCCTGTATATACATAAACATTCAGGGTATTTTACGAAAGGTGGGCAAATTCGATTATTGCGAAAACTACACGTCGCAACAAAAAAAGCTTGTGTCGCTTTGGTCCTGGGCCAGCGGCCTATTTACAAAATAATTAAAGCCCGGGATAATTAGATTGGTAATTATTTTTGCGTAACTAACTCTTTGAATATTGGTGTTTAAGGGCATGGTTTGAATTAGAAAATTGCTCAGCATCATCAAAAACACTAAATCAACAAATTGCAGAATGATAGAAGGCACGCGAAGCATCTTACGGCTTTCTGAAAAATGCGACGGGTTTAAGTTTCGGTTTGCTATCGGAGCGCATATCGGCCGCGGCGGCACCGCGCGCTCGTGGAGAGAGAGCACAACCAACCTCTTCTGCGCTGTCATCGCGCGAGCGCAGCAGAGTCTGGTTGCACTATATCTCCACGGGGCGCGGTGAGGCCGGGGCCGAGATTGCGTCCGATAGCAAACCGAAACTTAAAAACCCGTCGAATTTGTGCGGTTCTTCAGAAAGCCGTTAAATGCTTCGCGTGCCTTCTATCATTCAGCAATTTGTTGATTGAGTGCTTTTGATGATGCTGAGCAATTTTGTAATTGAAACCATGCCCTTAAACACAATATTAAAAAAGTTAATTACGCAGAAGTAATTAAGAACTTCATTCACCCGGACTTTATACATTTCCCTAAATGGGCCACTGGCCCAGGACCAAAACGCCAAAAGCCTTTTTTCGTTGCGATGAGTAGTGGTCGCAGGAGCGATTGGCTCCTTTTGGCTTTCGGCGAGTTCGTAAAACTTTAATTCTGTGATTCATTGGATTAGGTACGCTTCAATCATATAGAAATATTTGTTTATGAATATATATATATATATATATATATATATAAACATAATATACCACGCGCTACCAAAGTTGAAAGTACGAAATTTAAATATATAATCTATTCGTAACCACGGGAAGAGAGCGCAGTCCCCAGCTCTCCACACGCTTTGAATGAACAGGCCCCGGCGAAGACATTTTCTTCCCTCACACGGGCTTTGATTCTGGTAAATTTACGTTGTGTGTGAGCTGCTGACTGTCTGAAAAAAAATGCGGCGACATTTAAGAAGAGAATGGATCCGAAACAAATCCACTCACCGCCGCAGGGAGCGCACACGAGCAAGAGATAGGTCGACGACGTTAAAGGAATTCCCAACCGAAATTTAGATTTCGCAAAATAAGGCCGCAGAAGCGCTGTTCGGGACGCAACGAACTCCAAAACATCACTCATACATCGATATATAAAACGAATGGCCGTACTTTCGGAAAAGAAAGGTGTCGCCAAGCAAGACCTATGACGTCATTGTTCCCCTGCAAAATTTCAGAATCAGGGGAAGTGGCCTTGCTTCTCTCCTCCTAGCTTCGCTTCACCAGCAGACGGAACGTAGCGAGGAAGAGAGGGAATGAGAACCGTGACGTGCCCTGTCTCGTTGGCCTCGTCGTTCATGTTCAATCGCGAACTTCTTTCCCCAAAACACGGCAATCTGTTAGGGGTATTGTTGTATGATTGATGTTTTTGGGTTTTTCAGCGCACCGCCTATAAATCCAGCCTTGTTTTGTAAGCTCGAAATTTCTTTTCAGTATCCCGTTAATTCTTTCGTTACTTCCGTCCCACGCTTCTGCCGCTAGTCTCGTGTTTTTTTGTGTTTTTTTTTGTTCTCTTGATACTACGGCATTTACGTGGATTCGTGGAGCAAGTCCGTCCACGGTGTGAGTGACATGCGTGGCAATTATAGTGAACGATGACAGTCTGCTCGATTATCGAGAGACCTCTTTCCTGGGGCACAGAGAGGACATCTAGGAGCTCGTGACCAAATTGTTTCGTGACAGATACTCGGAGACGTATAAACCTGACCGAGAATTGCTAAACAACTTATTTACGGGTTTTGTTGGTTACATAGGCTGTGAGTAGAATGCTGCAGTCGGTTGCTTTAATTTCGTGATAGTATGCAATATCGCTCTTCGTCGTTGTCCATGTGCTAGTGAGTTGACAATTGTAAATAATGCGCGGTCACATTCAAGTTTCCACTGGAAGGTGAATGACAAGTGTTCGTGGGGTTATCGAAATGGCGTTGTTTGTGTCTATGTGTTTATTTCTACATATGTTATCGTATCGCCTTTAACGCGGTTATACTACGATCCTAGCCTTATTAAGGTTAATAGTATTAGTGAATAAAAAATAAATAATAGTTTGTTCAACGGCAGCTGGAGCCCCCAAGGAGAGGTGGATTAGTTCGCTATAAATAGCACGTTTATTACCCCTGTTAAACGTAAAAGTTAATATATTTTAAAATTAATAATATTTTGGGATTGAACCAGATCGTGATCTTGAGTGATTATAATACAAGCTTCGCGAGTTAATTTTCTGACCCCATCATTTTATTCGATAGAAATTACAGTAATTTTGCCATGACGCCGGGGTATAATGCAAGGATTTAACGGATCCTTGCGTTAACATCGCTTACATAATTCTAAGTGTCGCTTGTCTAGCCATGTCCGAGTTGACTACGTCTACTGGATTTTTATTGTGTTCTGTTTTGCCGTGTCCGATCACTGTGTGTCTCGCCCTTTTGTGGAACTAATGTTGTATAAAACGTGCATTCCTGCGGCAATAATTGCGTGGCTCATTTTATCTTTTCGACTTAACCTAATGATATTTCTGTATAGACGTCTGACACGTATACCTCGTGCCATATCATACATATTTTTTAACGGCTTAATGTATTGCCCACGTAATAAAACTTTGCTTTGCGCCGTTCCAATGTGCAGCTTTCATTTTATATGATAAGACACGCTTATGTGACTAAAACCGCGTTGTTTCGATGGTCGATTCTTTCTTTCGAACGTCACGAGAAGAGCGCAACGGCCGTAGCTTCTAGGAGATGTAGCTTCCAGCCATGAGCATCCCGGCTTGTGTATCGGTTTCGGTTTCGAGCAGTTGAGTTTTTGGCTTGATGTAAAATCAATGTGATAGTGCAGCAACGTATTGAATGGGTAGTCCCATATCATCATATTAAATCTTCTTGCAAAGAAATTTTAAAAAAAATATTTTGAAGGGGACATTGTTTATTTAAGGGTAAAACTTGTTTTGTTCATTGTTTCTGCTAATTTCGGTTTAGCTCCAAACAAGTTTTTGAAGCGTGGTTTAAAACAATTAAGTAAAAGATTGTCTTAAGCAGAAAAAAAAAAACTTATTCTGCAATTATCATTCAGATCAAGGATGTCATTTATCTGCCAAATATGGTAAGCTCACGTATATTCAGATTTGTACAAGTAGTTTACCCTGTAAAAATTCAGTAGCTTGCCGAAAGTCGCATGGGGTTTCTCACCGTAGACACCTCGTACTTGTTCCAAGAGCGTAAGTAGACGTTCGGACCAGTGATTCTGCAGCTTGGCCCAGTAATCCTGTCTTCAATGTGTGTCCTGAGTATGACAGCGTCAATCGGAGCTCTCCTGAAGACAGAAAACAAAAAGCGTTATTCTTAGAGGCTCAACTTTACGCATCAGGTTTCCAACGTAACAAGGTGGCGTGTGAAGCACCTTTGGTTCTTCTTAAAGGGGCCAAGAATTAAAGTTCGTGTTCCGATAAATTACATTAGATTCGGGTTTTTGCTAATCACATATCGTTTGGTGGATTTAAAGGAAAGTGGGTAGAAAGTAAAAATGCTTAGTTATACAAAACATTTTAAAACAGAGCAGACCATTCGTACGTCCTTTTCTGCGAAAGCTCTCCGCCTTTTCAGTTTGATACATCCGCTGTGCCCAAGAACACCAGCCGAGCTCAGCTCAATGATTTGACACTACCACCGCATCTATCGGACTTATGCTTTCGTCAACAATTAATCCGTCGACGAATATTTGGAATCGCTGGAATGACAACTTTCATGGTGGGCAAAAAAGCACGGTGGAAGTTTTGAGTCATCTCACCGGTGCCCAAAAGCACCACGACCGCGTGATTTCTCAATTCGCTTTTGAGTTGAAGGTTGAAGCTAAGAGAAAGAATTTGAAGACTCATTTCGTTGTCTCTTAATAGGGACCATGAACCGATTTTAAAATCGAGTTTCCTCGACAACATGTCGAAAAAGTTGTGAAACAAAAACCAAAACACAAAAATAGAAGCCAAAACATTATTTCTCGCCAGACAACATTGAAAAAAGCGGACTCTTTTATGTCTTCTTTCCTTCGAAAGCTCTCTGCCTTTTCACTGCGATGCATCTGCGGTGTCAAAGCACGTCAGCCAAATCCACATCGCCTCTTGGGTAAGAGCCTACCGCACCAGCACCGCGGTCATATGCAATAAATAGCCGGCGAATGTTTTTTTTTTTTTAAGTATTGTTAAACAATTTTTTGGTACTGAATTTGTAGCGTAATTAGCAATGTGAGATAAATGCCGATTTTTATATTGCTCGGAGCCCTACGACATTTATTGTGTAGTAAACGAAGCAAGGGGAGGGAAGGGTCACGGTTCCTGCTATCTGCTGAAAAACACGGAGTCGGTTGTGATCGTCCACGTGGTCGGCGTGGTGGAAGCTCATCGTTCCGCGCAAAGTGCTATCCTTGACTGAATTATCGTCGCGTGTCTCGATGACAATCCACCACGTCCTAAAAGGGAGGATCCATCTCCTCGTGCGGCGATGTTGTGGCGGCACCTGACGACAGCAGGAACGCTCGTGCCGTCGTGTGTGTTGACTCCGACTAAAGTGGCGCTTTCTTAGAATGGGTGTCGTCGAACATTGCCCGGATTTTCTATTTTGCGCATTCCATGCGTGTGCTCATGTCTAAGGTATTACTGGTGCCTACTCTGTTTAAAGGCGTGTACGAGGCATACGAATTTTGACGCGTTTTCATCACCCGAGAAGAGGGATTAATGTTAGCATTCCTAACTCCCGAAACATGTTTGGAATCAAGAAATCATATTTCTACGTTGCAATATGGGTGCTAAGACTACATGGTCTTTTGCAACCGTAGAAAAGGCGTGTAGAGAGATTTGTACTACCGGTAAAATCATGTGCTATTGTCGTGATCGTCCAAGACGGCGTACTGCATTTTCTTGTTTTCTTTTTTATCTCCCGTAACCTGCGAGACAATCCTGTCACAATAAAAATTACTAAAGCCCATGAAAAACTGTCCGTATCCTGCTACACCCGTAAGTGGCAGCGCGTCTCCTCCTTTAAAAAGGCACCGAAGAAACAACTGACTGCGGCGGAGAAGCGGCCGTCCTGCTGCCAAGCTGCTGCGCGTATTGCAGCGGATGCAGGAGTGTTTACGCGCGGCGCAGAGCGATTGTTCCGGTCGCTCCGGTCACAACTGACGCAGTCGTATCTAACGCGCTCCTTGCAAGTGTCTGAATTACAGTTTGCGGAGTCGTCAATCCTCGTCGTGTGACTCTGACGAGGAACTGGAGTCTTCGTCGTAAGACTCGCCGCACTTTCCAACAGTCGTACCGGCGTATGGGATCAGTCCCATGCTGTCGCAGTAGCGCAACATAACTAGTTAAGTTTCGCACAACTGCGACGTGTCCATGGCTACCGCGGCGATGAGAGGCGCCGATGCAATAAATATGACGAAAATATCCCTGAAGAAGAGGAACAGGAGGGACAAAGGACAAACCCAAATCTCCGAACACAGCGATGTGATTGGTACGCGACCGAAAAAATGTACCTGGTCCGGTTATTGAACATGGGACCTCTCCATTTCCAGTAGAGCGCTCTACCAACTGAGCGAGCCAGGGGTTAGAAGTCAGTAGAGCAAACAGGTTTGATCAGCTGCCACTAGTCTAACACCAACAAGGGTGAAGGACTTGCATTTTAAAAATGCAAGCCTTTCATCCTTTCATTGTGAAAGGCGGATTTTTTTGGCCGCGCACCAGTCACATAGCTGTGTTTGGAGATTTGTTTTTGTCATTTGTCCCTCTTGTTCCCTACATCCAGGGATTATTTTCGTCAGTTTGCACCTTTGCATATAATTGCATTACAATCATAACCTTAACATGCAAACCTTTGACCGTTGTTGTTGTCAGACTGTTGGCGGCTGATAAAACCTGTTTGCACTACTAACGTGCAACCCCTGGTTAGCTCAGTTGGTCGAGCGCTTCAGTGGAAATGGAGAGGTCCAGGGTTCGATACCCAGTCCAGGCGGACTAACGCTAACATTCTCCTACTGCCAGGTCCATAGTACGTCACGATTGTCAAAATTATGCCCAAGCTTGTTTTGCGGTGAGTTGGAGAGAAACTAAAAAAAACTCGACATTTCAATAAGTTTTCGTGTAGATGTTAATAAACTCAAACAAAAATATACGCCTGTTCGGCGTTCAGTGGACATTGAAGGGTTAACGCAAAAAGTTATTTGGATCACTTCATGATCTCTCTAAATTGCCACGGCGATGCATTTTTATGGTCTAGCGTTCTAGCGGCGCTGCTTTATAAATGCAACGCGTGGCTTATGTTCCATCTTTATGTTTCGTCAATCGTTCATCTGTGTACTTGTCGGCTAAAGCAGCAATCTCATTGGCAGTGGATCTATCCTAAAATGTTCCGCATGCGCCACTGACTGTCTTTCTGGAGCCAGAGATGGCTTTCAGGAGGATACGTAAAGAGTCAGAAACGCCGCTTTCGACGATACATTTTAAAAGTAAAAGCTGGATATTGTGCACCTTCTCAACGTCGCGATGATCGCGGTCTTGTTTACCCTGATCCGTTCACGGCATGATCACTCGCGTCAAACGGATCGAACCAACGAAGTGTAAATGAATACTGTAGCCTCTCACCAGATTAAATTAACGCTGCACGTATTCTATCTGGTACAAGTAGCATGTATACTTAGAGTGGCGATTATACACCGGGGTCTCAAACCGAAAAATATAACGTTTTAGTTACGGTTACGGTTATCGTTTCCTGTTGATATCGGTCTCGTTTCGGTTTTTTACGGTTTATATTTTTACTCTTTCGCTTGTCGGTTGCACGTTCGTAAAAAGCGTTTTTTTTTCGGTTTCTCCAGTAATCTGTTTTATTGAAATGCTAGATAGCCGTTTCAAAATAAACGGTGTAAACTAGTCCCAGATATCCAACAACGGGACACGCACAATAACAAAAACTCAAAAACGTCTTACTACTTCTAATTGGTCAAAAGTTGAATACGTTTCTAAATGCAGTACTTTTTACTCTGTCTATTTGAAGTATACAGTTTGATACCCACGCACACATGTTACCCCGACATTCGGGGATTATCGAATTCTGTATAATAAAATAAAGATCGCCACTCTGTTGTTCTGCCGCGTTTGTAGACAACCTTCGGAATGTTTCCACGGGATGCTGGAAGGAATATTCGCAATTTCTCGTCGGTTTAGTTTTTTGCTACCTAAAAGTTGCAGAAGGGGCTTCTCCCACACTGAAGGAAGGTGCAGAATTATTGCCCTCTCCTGGTAAAATAGTGCGAAGCGGAATAAAGTAATAAAGTTGTGAGCTGGACTTTTTGGTGAAAGTCATACACAATGTAAATGCAATTGCGCAAAACAAGGAAGGCTAAAAACAGAAACGAACGACACAGAAAACTGTGACATATGTCCTGTGCTGTTCGTCCCTTCCCCTAGTCTTCGTTGTTATGCGGTGTTGCACCTACACCATGTTTTCTATTTCCAAGCAAATGCATGGTGTCAAAGAAGCGCACGTTTCTCGCTGTCCAATTCTGTAACACTAGCAAAATTTTACATCTATATAGTAGCTTCATTTTTCGCCGGGGCTTGAAGGCGGAGGTTCTCCTACAGATATGTTGCAACAAGGGATGTCGCAAACCTTCGTCGAACCGGATTTTAATGTAGAACCTGAAGGTTCGACTGGTTCGACAAACCGCCGAAATTTAAACCAGGTTCTACAAGGTTCAACCTTTTGAACGGTCTAGTTAGACATTGATACGAGCATGTCTAGTTTTAGAAAAAAATTTTTACAGAATAAGTTGTTTTATTTTATCAATATTTTTACTATTTACCACACAACCAAACTGTGCTGCCCTTACTAAAAGTACAATGTTTGACTTGATCATTTGGTCATCACCATCCAATGAAAAGCCAACTGAGCCAGCCCTTCGCGTATGCGCATAGCAGTCGAAGCTTAATCAAACTTTATCAAACTTTCCAAAAAAGGGGGTAAAAGTCGAACCTGGTCAAACTCGAACCTCAACCGGTTCGGGACGTCCCTAGTCGCGCAGCGCATATATGGCATAAATGGAAACACCGCCGATTTTTTATAGTCTTCGATTTAGCTTGGAAATAGGCAGACCGCATTAATAACCCTTTCGGAACTCATAGCCAAAATATTTTATGAATATAATATGTTTCCTTGAAGTTATTGAATTTTTAAGTTATGCCGGAAGCGAGGGTTCCAGAAAATGATTCTCTACTGGCAACAATGAAAAACAAAAATTCCAAGGATACCGAAACACTTCTGCGTTGTGAATGCGAAACCATGAATGTCATTCTCCCGCTCCCTTAGTTTGTCTCCGGCGTACTGGCGTGGACGGCCACATTTCGCTACTGCCGAGGTAGCGGCCGGCGGCCGAGCGCGCGCTCTCGTGAAGTGGCCGCGCCGCGCTGAGCTAGGCTGTGCAGCCTCTCCGGCGTTTGCCCGCGCGGGCTCTGCGGCAAGCTGCTCCCTCTTACCGGCGGCCGGGCCGCTGCGTGCGCTGCGCCGTCATAGAGAGGGCTTCTCTGGTGGCGTTCCTTTGAACTACGCCGCGCGAGACCCAATGGGAGCCTATCCATGAGATCGCTGCTACAGGCGACACGCTTCGCTGCATTGGGACAGGGAAGTTTAGGTGCCGTTTGGCGCTGCTTTAAAAGTTGATGACGTCGCTTCGCTATATGGGACAGTTAATATTTTCGCCTTAAAATCTCTACTGTTCTCTACCCGCGTACGTCCCCAGCAAGCAAGCGGACGAGCGACCCGGCAGTCGCATAGTGGCTTCCCGTGTGCCAGCGATCGAGATTATTTTTTCACAGCTTCAAGGTTGAGTCTTAGCAATGAGTAGCAATCTGTGCTCCGCATTACATTTTAGGAAGAGTGCGGCGAAGATATTTTTTCCCCTGGTTTTCGTGCGATAAAATACAAAAAATCCGCTCTCCGGCAGCAATGAAGGCCAGTCACGTCAAGGTACTTTTGCGCGAGCTGTGAGTTGAAAGAACTAGTGTCACATGAAACATTCTCACTTATGGTCGGAATACTTCATAGCCGCGTGGTGTGAGTTGAGTATTCTTCTGCAGCTGGAACAGCTTCAAGAGCGAGAAGCGCAGATGAAAGCCAGCTGTGACCGCTACGACATCAGTCCAACACGAAGCGCAATTAATATAGATAAAAAATAATAGTACACCTTCTAGAGCTATAGTCGACATTTGGGGCAGTCACATTTGCTGTTCGGAACTGCTTCAGTGTTTTTTTATATGTATATAGACGTTATATCCGTATTGGAAATCGAATCTGGATCGGGCTACTGTCGAAGTTTAACTCACACCGCCGGTCAGGTAAAAACGAGAAGCGAAACGTCTAAAAAAGTTCAAGTCTGAGTTTAGACATGGCTTTCGACACACTGCTATTCATGTATGCTGTAACAGGAATTTAGGGAGAAAATGCTGAACTCCATTAATATACGATGGAGCCGTTGCCTCTTTTGTCAAATGACTGGCGTGATATATTCTCTCGCCGAAGAGGAGGAGAAAACGTGTTTATTTTATTCTATTACAAATAAATGTTATATGGGGCCGAAAGATTTTTAAAACCATGTGTTACGGCATCGATATTGAAGATAAGGGGGGGGGCGAGAGAAGGTTAGGAAAGGCAGGTATGGCTACCGAGAAAAGAACTCAAAGTCACGCGGATTGTGGAGCGCTCTTGGGGTACTCTTCGTCGTCTTCGAGGACGGCGCTAACACATGAAAATATTAATGTCGTTGAGGGGAGGCATGAAAATTTACCACCAACAGAAACTGTGCAAAACCGCACGCACGTAGCCATCAAATCTTTTCGTCAAAGGTGTATTTCATAGGTCGGTTTTTTTCTTGTAAATTTACAAAGCTCTCCTTCTGTAAAAAATAGGGCCAAGACACTTGCCAGGGTCTACGGCGGGCGGCGACCCAGACGACCAAGTCCAGTAGCGGGGTGTGTTTGGCGTTCGTATTCATAGATGGCGTCGGGAGCAGCGTCTGGAGGTGCAGCCGACCAACGAAAGCATAGCAGACGACACGCAGACGAAATCCGTTGGCAGCAAAAGCGCCGCCGTTATGCAGACGCCGGTTTTTACTTTAAGTTTTGCTTTTATTGTTCACATTTATGTTTTAACTGGAAGGTGCATTTCAACAAGATTATATAAATTTTAATAAACATCTATCAGTACGAACGCCAAACACAACCCGCTACTGGACCCCTGTCGTCTGCGTTGCTGCCCGCCGTAGACCCTGGCAAGTTTCTTGGCCTTATTTTTGACAGAAAGAGAGCTACGCTTTGTAATTTCACAAGAAGAAACCGACCTGTGAAATACATCTTTGACGAAAAGTGTAGATGGCTACGTACAGGCGTCTATTTTTCACGGTCCATTTTAGATCGAGCCTGTTGGCTTGAACAACCCTACATATACACAATATTTGTTTCAGACATCGAATGTAGCTCGGGCTACTCTCGGAGTTCCACTCACGTGGCCGATCTGTTGCAGACGAGAAGTGAAACGGCTAAACAAAGTTCAAGTCTGAGTTTAGACATGACTTTCGAGACAGTGATGGTCATGTCTGGTATTACAGAGGTTTGAGGAGCAGGCGTTGAGCTCCATGAATATACGATAGAGCCATTGCCAGGTTTGTCAAATGGTTGGTGTGCAGTTTTCTCTTAGTGAAAAACTGTTGAAAAACGTCTTTATTTTATTCTATTACTGGAGAAATGTGATATAGGGCTGAAAAGTTTTTAGAAGTATGAAAATTTTAATGTCGTTAAGAAGAGGCGTGCAAACTTACAGCTGATGGAGGCGGTGCAAAACTAAAAACTTAATATAAAAGAATCTTATGTAGAATTACATTATTGCTTATGTGCGCTCGTGGATGAGTGTTTGATGAGTGTGTTGCATTCTACTATAACAGTAAAAAGAAAAATGTACAAGTTTTTTGGGGAAGTAACATTTGTTAACTTATATTTAATCAAAACGTTTATGAAGCACCTTTGTACTTTACGCAATATTTCAAGCAAATGTTCTTTAATTGAAGGATGAATAGTGTATCTGTGCATTTTATACGCCTTTTATTGCACCTCGATGTGTAGCTTGGCGGTTGCGGAGTTCTTTTTATTTTTCATTTTCAGCGGAATCATTCATGAACAGAAACCTGCCATGTGCCCTACACGAATGTAGTTCATTCCATACATTCCAATGTTTACGAAATGTACAGCCTACACGTGTTAGGTCACAGCACAGCACGCGCATGCACATCGCTTTGGAAGGCGAGCAAAGTACGCACCACAAGCAAGAACGAAGTAATCGGCACCGACAAAAAGCACTTTTCTGGAATGGTCCATAGATATTTTGCTAAACTAATTAAGCACCAAGGAATCGGTGTATGCTACAAAGATAGTTATCCATGCTGGCGTCTGCGACACTAACTTTTCTAACGAAATTCTAAAAAACAGCACGTTCTTTCAGGTATAAGACGAGCGTGGGGGGGGGGGCACCTTTGTGAGCATTTTGAGCATTCTTGGTGGTGCTTGGGTAATTTATATTTAAAAAAAATGTGTTGCTTCACTCGTCGACCTTTGTTTGCCAGAGAAACTGCCAGCGTCTTATAGAAAAAGAACGGATTTGCTAGCGATTTCACGAAACAAGCGAGCCGCGGCTTCAGCGTACAGAGTTGCAAAAAGGTTTTTCTCAAAATCTCAATTGCTTCTGTTTTTTCACTTTCTCATAGTTCAGCACGTAGGCCAAGGTCATACTCTGCTCAGATAGAGATTATTGTCAGCTTCAAATAGCACGAACGCCCAGGTTTTCACGCTGTAAGACGCAAGAAAGACGGGTGCGAGCGTACCCGATTGCCAGCCGCGCGCCTTGCTATCCACCGGTGAGTCACGTTTGAGTGACAGGGAAAACCGGGGAAAAAATAAGGATAACGATGCTTCGCTTTCGGCAACAAACAGAATATCACTTTATTAATTAACTAGAGGGAATTTGCGAAAACGAGATAGCCTTTGCAAATCAGGGAGCCATCCGAATTCAGATGATGCTTTTGGATTAGTTAGCTAAAAAAATCGGTGGAGTTCCCCTTTAAGAAGCACCTCTCTTATCTGCTGATACGTTTTCTCGTCTGGCGTCTGCGGGAAGACCAGGTTCCGTAGGGTCATGTAGGCTTCCTCACTCAGTACTGTGATGAACACATCTGTTTTGTAGCGTGAGCTACACTGGCCGAGGTTGAGCAGTTTCGCGTGGCTCGCATAATGAGCCGTGCTCCGTGCTGCGCAAGCGCGAAGAGCAGTGACGTCACACGGCGCACAGCTGGCGCGCCGGAGCCGCCACCGCCGCGCGCTCTGCCGCCGCCACGCGCGCCTCGCCGGTCTGCGCATTCCAGAGGAGTGACGTCATAGCCGCGGCAGACGCACTGGCGCCACCGCGTGCCCAGCTATGCGCCTCCGTTGCGCAGTAGCCAAGTCTGACGCTGCACCGGAGCCGCTCGATAGCGCCTCTCATTTTGTGCGCATGAGCTCACGCTACGTATATCCTGGCATACCCGAGCTAAGCCACCGCAATTTTTGTGATGTGCCTCGAAATCGTTAACTCATTCAAAGCTTGGAACCACTCGAGGCAGACCTCCAGGTTACCTGTGGTGGGGCAGAATTCACTCAACTGCCGATGAGCGGCTAGGTGACGCAAGCCGACACTCCCATGTCGCTGTCAATGCTGCTTCTTACTACGGCTAGTTCGTATTGTTTATGCCCGATAGCCTCGTAACAGCTTCCCCTCCATTGTTAGACACGGGACCAGGTGCGGTCAGAGACCACTTTACTAATTCCGCTTGGCCGCTACAACAAGAATGAAACAAGACACGGACTGCTTTGGTATCATGCACTATCACTACGCCAAGGCCGCGTAAAGCGCCACGACGATTTGTTTCTATCTACGCCGATTTGAAACGACCGGCACGGGCCATCTTCTTTTAGAAACGATGAGTGTAGTGTTAAATTCGTAGCGATTCAGCTCGTAGCAGTCGACGAAGACGGTTATCCCGGCCTCGGCATTCGGGCCCGTTTAAATCCTGTTGGCGTCGACATTTAATAGCACGGAAACGAACCCCAAGCAAGCATTGACGGAAAGACGGCCTTCGTTTATTATTCAAAATCCACGTGCTCCTAACCTCTCCATACCGTCGAGCTCTCCAACTCGTTGTTCGTATTGCCGAAGACTCTGTCGCAATAGCAAAAGTCCGCTTTTGTGGGGATCGGGAGCTTGCGGTACACCGGAAGTTTTACTTCTTCCGTACAAAAACGTCGCTTTCCTCCTCTCACTTATGAGCGCCATCTATGAATACCGATATGTCTTCTTCTACGATGTTCTTAACTTACGAAATTCTTAGCTGAGTTGTACTCTAAAAAGCTATCTGTGAATCTGGCCCCTGCGCAGCAGCACCGCATCCTGTCCTACGCCGTCGCAAGAGGCTTAAAAACATGTGCTGTCTCAGAAGGTCCTACCAGGGTGCAAGTGTAGAACGGGCCTTTATGCTGAGAGTAGAAGCTCCACCTTCAGCGCGAGGTCGCTGTCTTCCGGACGCGCTTTTGTTGCGCGTGCCTGCGCGTTCACACTTGTGTTTGCAAGGGCACAAAGCTCGCGCTGAAAGCGCAGAATTTAGTCACAGCTTCAGGACGAATGGAGCATAAAGGCCGGTTCTCACATGAAGCGAAGCACTGATGTAGCGCTGCTTCCGTGTCGCCAACAACTTATCGTCTGCATTCAGCAGCAGTGCAACAATTTTGACGGTGCAATACAAAGCTGTTGAATGCTCTCGTCAGCATGCGCTTAGCGCGAGGACAGCGCTATGCTTGTTGCGCTCCGCTGCATGTGTGAACAGACCTTAAGGGTGTTAGTTTTGCGACGGCCACAATCCATTACGTGAAACGTAGTGCGAGGCCAAGCGTGTTACAAGACTTTTGTCGGCATAAAAGCCTAGGTTGCACGTGTCAATTCGTCGTCTTTCGTACGCGCTGAACAACCACAGACATCAGCAATCCCAAGCGTCGTCACCCACCGACACCGCATACTTTAGGATTGCGGACGACAGTGGGAGCGGCTGCATCCAGCCGCGTCTTTTCAGAAAACCATGTCCCGTTCAGCCGGTCGGCATGACCTCAAGGCGGCTGCACTCTCACCGAGGCTGGATAATTTTCAAAAAAATCTTTTAGTGACCACAGGCATGATAAGCTAATTAACGCAGACTTTGTTTGCTGTGAGCAATGGCCAGCGGCTTCAACACTTTTGCCAATAACGACTATATTACGTTACAAGTCAAAAACAACAGGAGACGTAGTCCTTCCCTCTTTCCACATAAGCAAATCGAATCCTGGAGAGGAGGTCAGCGCACTTGAGAATTCGCTGTGTTAATGTGATCTGCAGCCGGCACATTGGCCTACATGCAGCTTACGCCACGTTTGGTTGTGCAGGTCCGTAACGCTATTGGATCTGCGTTCTTGCTCGGCGTGGGCTTCGAGCGGGAACTATACCCGCTTTCGCCAGAACCATCTTCGAAAACCGCATTCGGATGGCACGTACCGTCAAGCAACAACAAGAGCGCACTGCCAGTATTCACCGACATCAAGCACCGCTTGGATAACGGCCTCGCCCACGACGATCCACCAGTTTGCTTTGCGCATAGAAAACCACGTGACACCAACCGAGTCTACTTAGGCGCTCAGCACTTTCGCTTCATGGGATTTGGAGCCGGCCCGCTGGCCGACATGCAACTGCCGCCACGTTTGGTTATGCAGGTGCTTAACGCTATCGGATCTGCGTTTTTCCTCGGCATGGGCATTGAGTGGGCACTACACCCGCTACCGCTGGATCCATATTCGACAACTGCGTTCGGATGGCAAGCACCGACAAGCAACAACAAGAGCGTACTGCCAGTCATCATCGACTTCAAGCACATTTTGGATGAAGCCCTTCCCGACGAAGATCCACCAGTCTGCTTTGCGCATAGAAAACCACGTGACACCAACCGAGTCTACTTAAGCGCTCAGCACTTTCGCGGCATGGGATTTGGAGCCGGCCCGCTGGCCGACATGCAACTGACACCACTTTTGGTTATGCAGGTCCTTAACGCATTAGATCTGCGTTCTTGCTCGGCGTGGGCTTTGAGCGGGCACTATATCTGCTATCGCCGGAGCCATCTTCGACAACCACAATCGGATGACACGTACCAACAAGCAAGCAGCACCAAGAGCGTACTGCCAGTCATCTCCGACTTCAAGCACCGTTCGGATGAAGCCCTCGTTGACGACGATCCACCAGTCTCCTTTGCGCATAGAAAACCAGGTGACACAAACCGAGTCTACTTAAGCGCTCAGCACTTTCGCTTCATGAGATTTGGAGCTGGCCCGCTGGCCGACATGCAACTGACGACAATTTTGGTTATGCAGGTCCTTAACGCTATTGGATCTGCGTTCTTGCTGGGCGTGGGCTTCGAGCGGGCACTATATCCGCTATCGACGGAGCCATCTTCGACAACCACAATCGGATGACACGTACCTACACGCAAGAAACAACAAGAGCGTACTGCCACTCATCTGCGACTCCAAGCACCGTTTGGATGAAGCCCTGGCCGACGACGATCCACCAGTCTGCTTTGCGCATAGAAAACCACGTGACACCAACCGAGTCTATTTAAGCGCTCAACACTTTCGCTTCATGAGATTTGAGCCGGCACATTGGCCTACATGCAGCTTACGCCACGTTTGGTTGTGCAGGTCCGTAACGCTATTGGATCTGCGTTCTTGCTCGGCGTGGGCTTCGAGCGGGCACTGTATCCGCTATCGACGGAGCCATCTTCGACAACCACAATCGGATGACACGTACCTACACGCAAGAAACAACAAGAGCGTGCTGCCAGTCATCCGCGACTTCAAGCACCGTTTGGATGAAGCCCACGCCGACGATGATCCACCAGTCTGCTTTGCGCATAGAAAACCACGTGACACCAACCGAGTCTATTCAAGCGCTCAACACTTTCGCTTCATGAGATTTGGAGCCGGCCCGCTGGCCGACATCCAACTGACACCACTTTTGGTTATGCAGGTCCTTAACGCTATTGGATCTGCGTTCTTGCTCGGCGTGGGCTTCGAGCGGGCACTATATCCGCTATCGACGGAGGCATCTTCGACAACCACATTCGGATGACACGTACCTACTAGTAAGCAACAACAAGAGCGTGCTGCCAGTCATCTGCGACTTCAAGCACCTTTCGGGTGAAGCCCTCGCCGACGACGATCCACCAGTCTGCTTTGCGCATACAAAACCACGTGACACAAACCGAGTCTACTTAAGCGCTCAGCACTTTCGCTTCATTGGATTTGGAGCTGGCCCGCTGGCCGACATGCAACTAACGACAATTTTGGTTATGCAGGTCCTTGACGCTATTGGATCTACGTTCTTGCTCGGCGTGGGCTTCAAGCGGGCACTTTATCCGCTATCGACGGAGCCATCTTCGACAACCGCAATCGAATGACACGTACCTACAAGCAAGCAACAACAAGAGCGTACTGACAGTTATCTGCGACTTCAAGCACCGTTTGGATAGATAGATAGATGGGGTTTATTTGCGTGCCTGCAAACAGCAAAGTGGCCTGAGCAGCAGTGCACTGTCCTGTACACAGATACATAAAAGTATGGGATAAAACACAGTAAGGCGAAAATTTCCGTTTCACTATAAATGGCATCGTGACTCTGTTGCAGACGTGTCATTGGGCAAGTGGCCCGCACATTAGGATAAAACGTATCTCTACACTTTGATATCCTCACTGATGGTACCCGGCGACATCTTCAGCTACATCAGCAGCTGGGCACAATCAAGAGAACCATGCACAATTCGACCCAGGAAATACATGTCTCTTGCAATTCGTCTATCGTGCAGAGGCACTAAACCGATGTCTGTGAGCAGGGAATGGTAATTGTAGAAACGGCGGCGGCCAATATATCGATCGTATAAAATTCTTATAAACTTACGCTGAACCTTTTAGATAAGATTACTATGTAACATCGTTAGAGAGTTCCAAACTTCAGACGCGAAATCGAGGCGTGATCTAACCAATGCACACTACAGACATAAAAGACACTCAGAGCGACGAAATTTTTTTGTCAGTCGTGAAATTGCACCCAGCTGGCGAAGTCCTTGACCAACAATCCGAGAGACGTGGAGGCGAAAATCGCATCTCTAGTCCACAAACACGCCAAGATCCCGTTCTTAAACGACCCGCAGCTCTTGCTCTTCAAATATAGTGTAGTCGAAAACTATGCTCCCCTTCTTAGTGGTAAGGGACATTACAACGGTCTTTTTCGGTTTCAGTTGTAGCGTATTTTTAAGCACCAATGTTCAACGCGCGGATATCATTTTGTATCTGAGTACAGTCATTCACATTGTCAAACACACGAAAAAGTTTAAAGTCATCGGCGAATATTAGCACTTTTGAGTTTCTGATGGAAGATGGTAGATCGTTAACAAATATCAAAAACAGGAGTGGTCCAAGGTTAGTACATTGTGGTACGCCAGATAAAGACACAAATGTCTCCGACACACAATTTAAAAATCTAACATAATATTGGCGATTTGAAAGGTAATTTTCAAACCATGCTCAATACAGGGTGCATAGTCCGTATTTTTTATTAATCAAAATGAGTATCTTGTGGTGAACCTTATCGAAGGCCTTGGTCATGTCAAAGTAGACTAAATCCACCTGACCACGGTTGCATACTGCAGGACCACAATGACCAAGGAAAGAAGCTAAGTTCGTCTCCACTGATCTGCCTTTGAGGAATCCGTGTTGCAAAGGTGAAATTTTCTGCTTAAAATACAAGTACAAGGGTTCATACACAACCATCTCAAAAACCTTTGAGAAGCCACAAAGAAGAGACACAAGGCGGAAATTATTAACATTACAAGGATTTCCTGACTTGAAGACTGGTATTACGACTGAAACTTTCCACAGAGAAGGATAAACACAATACTGAAAGGACAGATTAAATATATATGTCAGGATAGGTATAAATAATTCAGCACATCCTTTGATAAGAAAATTATTAGTGTCATCACAGCCAGTTGACAGTTTTGGTTTGCGCTTCCGTATCGAGCACATCACGTCATCCTCGGTTACACGGTGGTATCCTAAGGAGTCATCAAAACCCTCAAATTCAACATCATTAGGCATACTGTCACGTTCCGAAAGCAAGAGCTGAAGTGATTAGCAAATGCTTGGCTCACTTCTTGTGGCTTGCAAACAATCTTATTGCCCATTTTTAACACAGAGGTGCTGACACTATCCTTATTTCGTGCCCGAGCATAATTCCAAAACAACTTGGTTCTTTTTTAAAATTGTTTTCCAAACAGCAGTGATAACGAGCTTCATCTCGAGAGTAAAGCTGTTTAACTACTGCTCTGAAGACTGAAAACCTCTGATACCAATATTCACAATTTGAATATCCCTCAATATTCATATAAATCGAGGGATATTATTATCGAGAGATATTAATATCGCTCGATATCCCATATCGAGGGATATCGATATCCCATACCTCCCATATCGAGGGATATTAATATCCCTCGATATTCTGAAAAACCTTCGCCGACGACGATCCACCAGTCTGCTTTGCGCATAGAAACCCGCGTGACACCAACCGAGTCTACTTAAGTGCTCAGCACTTTCGCTTCATGGGATTTCGAGCCGGCCCGCTGGCCGACGTGTAACTGATCCCCTTTGGTTATGTAGACCCTTAGCGCTATTGGCCCCGAGAACATGGCGTGGCGCCACCTAACGGGCCTATCGTCGTGACGTAGGGTAGGGGATCACGTGACCGTTCCTTGCGCTCTGTGTGAAGGGTGGAGTGTCTCGGTCTTCGTTTTTTCCTATTACTACGAGTGTTTAAGGTTTATTTTAACCCATTTTTTCGTTTCTGTACTTGACCTGGTCAAGTCGGCTACCATATAACTGCTTCCGGGGAGCCGGTGAGCCGGTTGCAGGTTAGCAGGGAACCGGTCGCTGCAGGGAAGTGCGGCGGCGTGGACTAGACGGTACGGGCCAACTTGTCGTTTTCGGCGGCTGTCTCGCGCACCGCAATGGATACTGACCATGTGCGACCTACGATTGAAGGTAAGCGAACTTTTTTAGCTTCTATTCGACCGGGCAGCCCGTTACAACTGTGTACCCCTTTTCAGTTGTGCTGCCTGTAAGCAGCATCAACGCGTTCGTGGACAAGGCCCACGAAACATCCCGGCTGTTGCTCGAGGGCGAACGAGTTCTTGAAGCGGGACACGTCTTCTCCTGCAGTATCAAGAAGGTGGATAAGGACTGCTACACGTTCATTGGATTCGTTCTCCAGACGTCGGCACTGACTTCGGACCCGCACGAGCTGGAGATAACGCTGAATGGCAGAAACGTCGGTGACACATCGTGCACCTGCAAAGCAGGGTAAAGGAACATGCCGTGTATCATTACTTGGTTGGGTGTATGTATGTACTTATCGGCCTGTGTGCTGTGAAATCGATCGAGGAGCTCGCGGCCCGCGTCGGGAGCGAAACAACTTGCGATTTGCGATCAACGGTGAACTGCTACGCCTTGTTTTCGAAATATAATCGGGCGTTTCTCGTTGTTCCCGTGGCGCAGTGGTTAAGTGCTCGCTTCCCGAGGCGCAAGTCGCGGGTTCGATACCGCCCGCGCGCTTTTTTTTATATATATATTTAGTTTTTTAATTACCGGTTTTCTAACTTTTCTGCAATGTCGGAGTTTTCGAGCGACGAGTATTAAACCTTGTGGATAACATTTAATTTCATAAACTAATATCCGATCATCCAAAGGCCGATGGCAGTTGTTTGTGTACAGCATTGCTGTTTTTCTTTTTTCTGTGAAAAATATTATGCAAATATTCCTGTTGCTAGGTTTATTAGAGTTGCAGAATAGTTTTAGAGTTGCAGAATAGAACTATTACTAATACGAGTGCAGCTGCTCATATCAGCAACCTTTAAACTAAAATAAATGGAGCCAGATAACATTCTCACATTTCTGCAGCTACTGGTTGCTTAGATACCACTAAGCTGCGAGTGATTTTCGCGTTAAAATAGTCGGTGAAATTTTGTCTTGTTATTCTCTGTAGATTACTCTTTCAAGTCTATTAGCACTCAGCTCTACTGGCATTGCATGCTACCAACTTGTACATACACTTTTAATCTCATTCAAATAATATTGAAGCTGCATGAGTAAGGTATGGCTATGCAGGGTAAGACTGTTCACAGTTTATGACTCATATTGGATCTGCTGTTTAATTGCAAGCTAAGAACATTGCCATTTTGCAGGAACTACAAGTGTAAGCACGTTGTGGCAATGTTGCTACATATCAACGCCAAGACGAACTTCAACGTACTGGCATCCACAGACTTGCCACAAAAGTGGGGGAAGGGGCAGAAGAGAGCGGTCGGGGAGAAGTATGCTCCGAGGAAGATCGTCAACCTCCCGGGTCTTGAAAAAGTGAGCTATGAAACTTCTATTCATGCACAGTGCTTTTAGTAGACCTTGCGCATACCATAAAGCTCCCTCCGCCGGCGCCAAATGACATCACGGGAAAGGGCTGTACAAGACCCACATATAAACGTTTCTTCTGCCATGACCTGTGCTAACGGAACTTGACCAACAGTGTGTCACGACATAGGTACGCCGAGAGCACACAGGATGCTCCTTCAATTTCTTGTGTGCCTTATGTGACCTTGTGGGATTTTCACAAATGATCTAGTGCATATGATGCGTCAGCCTGAGTTATCAAATCAAATGAAGGTTTCCTGACTTGCCCTTAATATGGCAAATCGCACTGCAGCCAAATAGAGAAACTGCTGTTAAGCCCTCTTGCAGCAACTAATCCACATTTTTTTGTAGGTGACTACTGAATCCGGAAGCCATAAATCTTGAATATTCTTGATCACCATTGCAGAGCAATGGATCTTGCAGGTTGAGTGGTTACTTGACCACTCTTGGCAGCACAAAGTGGCGAAGAAGTGGGCTTTTAGTTGGAAATGGAGATTGTGCAGGCCGCTGTGTTCTCACGATAAATTATGGACATTTTGTCACATTCGAATCGTAGGGATCCGACTTTTGTTTATATGTATCGCAAGATAAGTGAGCATTAAGCTTGTTCTTGTTAATAGGTCTGGGTCGGTGTCGCAAAGTATGTATCTTGTTACTTTGAATGTCTCAGGCAGCAAAGGAAATAGTTGGTTAATTTAACGTCTTTGCTTAACCTATAACAGGTTTATGCCACTACCCCTTCTATCAAGAAGCAGGAGCAAATTTAAAGCAGTTCCGTTAGCAAGTGTTGGAAAATAACAGTGAAATACCTGCAAAACAGGCTTACATTTTTCGTAGTGGTTTGTGTTAGAAGGATTACGACTAAGTCACACGGGGAAGGCACAGCAAAGTGTGTAATGCGTACCGAGTTCATAGCAGCAAAAGCACAGGAAATTTTGATCTATATTTTCAGGTTGAAGGGGATCCGGTCCTGCTTCCTAAAGGCGATATCCTGGGACGACTACTGGAGGGACTGACTTATAGGTCAGCTGCTCTGCGGCACACCGAAGAAATCCGTCCTCTTGGTTGGTTGATGAACTGTATTTCCTCTTTCTTTTTCCCGTTGACTTTGCTACAGTTGGTTTTGGCTGTTTGTTGGTCGTTCTTAAGAGACTTTATGAATTGATTCTCTCAGTATCTGACGAACATCAGTGGTGGCATGCCTCACACGGGATAGAAGCTGTGCCCAGTACAGACCATGCAGGATGTTTGGATCACAGCAGAAAAAAACCCAAGATAAATGTACACTTCCTGTGTATATTTATCTGTGTAGAATTTTTGTGTACATTGAAACCCAAGATAAATGTACACCAGTTAGATCTTTATTGTCACCCGGCTGTGATAAATTGGCACAGCTGTGAGCAGTAGGCTCAACCGGTTAGGGAGTCCAACCTTAATATGTTTACATTCTGAATTGTGCTTGCCTGACTCACAAAAGTGACAGAGCTGATAATAAAAGGTACAGGTACTAGGTTGTGAAGGCCTGGCGATTGTGCCATATATATATTGGATTTGAGTGGAAGAACTAATATCCAATATCCAACAGGTGACTGCAAAGGAGGAAAAAAATGTCAAGCAACCAGAAACGTTCCTTAGTACAATATGTTTAAAGTGGCTGAGGCTTAAGTCCAGTTGAGCAATGTGCACTGCCATCCTGCCAAAGGCAGATTTCTAAAAAAAAAAAAAAAAAAACATGGATTGCCAGGCGCAGGTGACTTTCCTGGCCCACAACTCTAAACTGAAAGTGCGCCTGGAGCACCACCGCCACATTGTGCCACTACGTACTTAATTATTGTACAAGGTTACAAGGTCTGTTTAAGAAGTATCCTACCTGAATTAGTTCCGCGGAAACAAATGAAGCGCGGACAGCTTTATCTGGTGGCGAGGCAGAGGGAACGTTAATGCGCACGCATGAATTTTATCAGGCCCGCAAAAAATGTGAGTCGCAGGCAGTGGGCCTTGGAGTGATGACATGTAGTTAGTGCTCATCGTTTTTGGGTTTTTTTTTTGCAACATGACGAAATAGTTTGAACAGAGGTATTGCATCAAATTTTGATTCAAGCTTGCTGACACTCAACTGGAAACAATTCGATATATTAAGCAGGAGTTCGACGACGATGCCATGGGCATTAAAAAAACATTAGGGTGTGGTACAACCGGATCAAAGATGGCTGCATGTCAGTGGAGAGAGACGCGCTTTCAGGAAGGCATTCAACAAGCCGAAAGAATGAGGTGATTAACCAACTGCAGACTTGGGTCATGCAGGACAATCGCAGCACTATTCAAGAACTTGCGGCTGAGGTGGGAGTAAGTACCGGTTCGGTGCATTCAATTTTGAAGGAGGATTTGGCTTTGCGGAAAGTGTCTGCGAAAATCGTGCCGAAGTTGCTCACAATGGAGCTGCATCATGACAATGCACCAGCTCATTCCTCGCATCTGAGTTGGCCAAAACAGGCTTCCTACTCTCCCTTCACGGCTCCTTGTGATTTCTGGCTCTTCCCTACGATGAAAATGCCACTGAAAGGAACCCTATTCGAGTTACGGGAAAACAACGACGAGCACTGACTACACTTCCTCATTTGGAGGCTGACTGAAAGCAACTCACATTTTCATCGGGCCTGATAAAATTCACACATGCACATTAATGTTCCCTCCACCTCTTTACCAGAAGATGCTGTCTGCACTTCATTCGTTTCTGCAGAACAAATTAAGGTCGGATACTTTTTAATGGTCCTCGTATGCATTAACTCGCATATTAGTACCAGGCTTATTCAACGTATTCACTACGGCAGAAATGAGACTGGTCATAATTAGTCCTCTTGTGTTTAGTACATAGAACTATTCTCTTGCGTTTCATTTATACATTCCAACAACCAATTTCTTTCCTATCACCTTTATAGTGTGTCATGCATTAATATTTCCTGTTTGTTTGCGTGTTTGCAGAGATATCAACCGCCCCCACCGCAGCTGAGGAGCCCCCTGTCCCCGGACTGCCCACACTTACGCGGCTGATTGCCACAACCGCTGCTCCCAGCTTCGATGCTTTTGTGGAGGAGATAAGGGCCACCTTCTCTGCAGACATCTGTGCGGTAATCGAGGAGAGGACGAGGGAACAGTCGCTATCCGAGGACTGGTTGCGCCAGAGGATAGGCATGGCAACAAGTACAGTCTGCCATTCCTTCAAAACAAGGGCAGCAAAGTGCGAGACGGAGCAAATGCCACACAACATGGGGCCTTTGTTGAAGGCGGTCCTCCGCACAAGCACATACCAGTCTGCCGCAATGCAGCGCGGGCTGAGCATGGAAGGGACCGCGCGGGACAAGTATGTCTCAGTTGTGAAGTCGAGGGGCCACACATGCACTGTGGAAGACAGGGGCCTTTTGATTTGGAACGAGTTTCCTGTGATGGGTTGTAGTGTAGATGGGCTCGTTACTTTCACCTGCGCATGCTGCAAGGGTGAAAAGCGCAATTTAGAAATCAAGTGCCTCAAATCAGTGAAGAACGGTTTCTCAAAGGACAAGCCGACGCCCCTGTTCTACACCCAGATTCAGGTGCAGATGGGTATAACGAATATTCCAGTGTGTGACTTTTTCGTTTACAAGAGTCCAGAGGACTGGAGGGCACTTACCGTGCCATTTGATGCTGCACATTTCCTTAAATGTTCGGCTGCAGTGCACACCCTGTACGACAGGTACATTTTTGACACGCTGAAGAATCTGGCACGTTCATACTCGTGGTAGTGGGCCCCAAAAAGGGCCAGTGCAATAACATTAGATATGCATTTGAAGCCAACGAATAAACAAAAGAATGGCAACAAGCAAGTGGTGATACATTCATTTATTACGGCATGCATGACATCGAATTTGCAAAATTAAATTGGCATAGAAACGTATCTTACAAGGGTGTTGAATGTCAAGGCTTGTGAGTCTAAATGCACGAGCTAGAAATATTGACTTATTTCTGTGTTTTGACAACCTTTCTCCAATGTGGCACAGGAGGAGAGTACCTTGCACGAAGTTAACAAGGAAATTCTTGGCTAGTGACAGTCTGTGACCAAACAATACTTTTTCCTTCCTACCCTTCTACAGAGAACACTCATTGTTCACAAGCGACAGTGGGATGCCATGTTTAAACTGCCCATTAAGTGATCTACAGATTAACTGCAACATGTAAACAGACAGCTAAAAAAAGGCTATCATGTCCTGTCCAGCAACGTATTAACCAGTTAAAAATTTGTCGTTGCTGAACAAGGGCTTTGAGAGATTCACGAGACCTGCAATGATGACGACAACATCATCGATTTGCGGAAGGAGGTCTGCACTGAAATTGTCCCGAAGGATTCGGAACAACTTCATTCGCTGAATTGCACGCTCGACGTGAACGCGTGCGGCTGCGATGCTCTGGTTGTTTGCGGCGTCAAATTTGCTCAGCTGTGTGTTTTTACGGAGAAATGGTGGACGAACCAACTTTACCTTGTGTTCGCAACACAGCTCGTCGATTAAGAACCCTTTGTCAACCATTACGCTGTCGATGAAGGGCAAGCATTTCTCTAGAAGCCCACTCTCCTTTGTAATATGTGTGTCGGAGGATCTTCCACAGTATGCCGGACTCACATAGCTAATTAAGCCACCTGGCGTCTCGCACACAAGCACCTTTGCAGTGTGAGTTCCCTTGTAATGACTGTAGGTAAGCAGCTGAGACTCCAGGTTTTTTGGCTTTTGCAGAGGAATCTCTGTACAGTCGAGCACCATGCGACAGTCCCTGTACTTGTTAAAGTACTTGGTCAGGGACTGCAGCACAGCCTCCTTTTCCGGCCAGAAAACGGCGTGCCTGAGCACTGCTGCCAGGACCGGTACCGACGCTCTAAATATGTTGGAAGCTGTCGTCCTATGGACCCCAAACAGTACGCCAAGAAGGGAGAACGTCAGATTGTGGTAGAGCTTCATCATCGTTAGTAATACTGCGTCCTCGTTACTGATGCTGAAACCCTTCCTCTGGTTCAATATGCGAGACTCCCCATATAGGTCGCAGATGTTATAGAATAATTGAAAACAGGGTATGCAGGTCAGTGATACAAGGGCCGGTTCATCTTTAACCCGTGCTATCCCGAGCACTTGATTTTTCTCGAGCTGTAGGGTGTCGGCTTGACTTCCGACGTCTTTCTTCAAGCTGTGAAGTTCAGCTTGAAGACCTGAAACATTAAAAAACAACTCTGGTGTCAACTAGACTTATGCTGACATGACTCTCACACTGGGCTTGCAATGTTTACTCTCTCCTCACCAATGGGATCTGCAGCACCGGCATCCTGGTTTGGTAGGTCCTGCTCAACTAAACCCTCACTGGTGCTGGCTTCCTCGGAGTTCAGCTCTGCCAAGGTAACTGCTGCCGGCAGGTCATCCTTGGCTGTTGATTCCAAGTGAAAAAATAAAGAACCATAGAATTACAGCTCGGCACTGGAACTGAAATAGACATGACTGTGTTCTATCTTGTGATCACTACATCAAAAAGTAAACAGGTATGCAGGAGCCATATATTTAAAACCTGGTTATCACACAGCGCCCACTGATACCACGAATGTTCTCTACAAATGAGAGCACTCACTGCGAGGTTTGCATGTGTCCACACTTGCCCGCGGCTTCAGGGGCTGTCGCAGCTTCGGGGGCTTGTCCAGTGGCCGTAAAGGCAGATTCTGGGACGGCACGGTTCCTGGGGCGAGTGTCCTTTTTTTCCAGCCTGACGAAAAATAAAAAATATCAATCGACGGAGCGTGAGCTTGCGTCGATCTCGGCCATCTGATCGCCAGCTTTGCTCGGTTCGCTCGCGTGGCTTTGGGGCGTCGTGGCCCAGGAAAACTAGCGAGTGTTAAGCACTTAAGATGCACGCATGCGTGATATCACTCTCTGCGGAAACTTTTCGTGTCTGTAGCTTACGTGCGCAAAATGCGAGAGCGTCGATCTCTGACATGTGCCAACAAAAATCCCCCCTTTGTGGAGGTTCACTGAAATAACTTGAGAACACTTACCGAACATCTTCGCTCCAACCGCATACACGAAGTCTTCATCTTGAAAGTGCTTGCTGCACACTGTCGAACTCTTGGAGTTTAACTTGCCCATTCTCAGCTTCACAAGCCACTCCGTGCGCAGCTGCTTCTCCTTGGGGTAGATGTGGAAGCTGATGTTCGGGTCGGTCGCGTAACTGCGGCATTGCGGCACCGAACAGTACTTCACCATTGCCTCCTGAGCACGACAGCTGCCGAAGCCGATCCACGCGTGAACTAATCGGGCTTCGAACACAGAAAAAAATACAAAAATAACGACCTCACGGTTCCCGAAGACCCCGACCAAAGCAAGGCGGAATAACTGTCCTTATCACGTGATCCCCTACCCTACGTCACGGTCGAGCGATCGCAGCGCTCCAATCGGTCGCGCTCGGGGCCAATTGGATCTGCGTTCTTGGTCGGCGCGGGCTTCGAGCGGGCACTATATCCGCTATCGCCGGAGCCATCTTCGACAACCATAATCGTATGACCACGCACCTACAAGCAGGCAACAACAAGAGCGTACTGCCAGTCATTTGCGACTTTAAGCACCGTTTGGATGAATCCCTCGCCGACGACGATTCACCAGTCTGCTTTGCGCGTAGAAAACCACGTGACACCATCCGAGTGAACTTAAGCGCTCAGCACTTTCGCGGTACGGGATTTGGAGCCGGCACGCTGGCCGACGTGCAACTGACACCGCAGTTGGTTCTGCAGGTCCTTAACGCTATTGGATCTGCGTTCTTGCTCGGCGTGGGCTTCGAGCGGGAACTATACCCGCAATCGCCGGCACCATCTTCGACAACCACATTCTGATGACACGTACCTACAAGCAAGCAACAGCAAGAGCGTACTGTCAGTCATCTCCTACTTCAAGCACCGTTTGGATGATGCCCTCGCCGTCGACGATCCACCAGTCTGCTTTCTGCAGCAGAAAGATATGTGACACCAACCGAATCTACGTAAGCGCTCAGCACTTTCGCTTCATGGGATTTGGAGCCGGCCAGCTAGCCAACATGCAACTGACGCCACATTTGGCTATGCACGTCCTTAACGCAATTGGGTCTGCGTGCTTTTTCGGCGTGGGCTTCGAACGGTCACTATATCTGTTATCACCGGAACCATCTTCGACAAACGCATTCGGATGACACGTAACGACAACAAACAACAAGAGCGTACTGCCAGTCATCTCCGACTTCAAGCAAAGTTGGGATGAAGCCCTCTCTGACGACGATCCACCAGTCTGCTTTGAGCATAGAAAAACTTGTGACACAAACCGAGTCTACTTAAGCGCTCAGCACTTTCGCTTCATGGGATTTGGAGCCGGCCCGCTAGCCAACATGCAACTGACGCCACTTTTGGTTATGCAGGTCCTTACGCTATTGGTTCTGCGTTTTTGCTGGGCGTGGGCTTCGAGAGGGCACTATATCTGCTATCGCCGGAACCATAATAGACAAACGTATTCGGATGAAACGTACCGACAAGCAACAACAAGAGAGTACTGCCAGTCAGCTCCGTCTTGAAGCACCGTTTGGATGAAGCCGTTGCTGTACGACGATCCACCAGTCTGCTTTGCGCATAGAAAACCACGTGACACCAACCGAGTCTACTTAAGCGCCCAGCACTTTCGCTTCATTGGATTTGGAGCCGGCCCGCAGGCCGACACTGCAACCCACGCCACATTCGGTTGGCAGGTCTCTAACGCTATTGGATCTGCGATCCTTCTCGGTGTGGCCTTCGAGCGGGAACTATACCCGCTATCTCTGGAACCATCTTCAACAAAGGCATTCGGATTACACGTACTGACAAGCAGCAACAAGAGAGTAGTGCCAGTCATCTCCGGCTTCAAGCACCGTTTAGATGAAGCGCTCGCTGACGACGATCTACCAGTCTGCTTTGCGCATAGAAAATCACGTGACACCAACCGAGTCTACTTAAACGCTCAGTACTTTTGCGTCATAGCTTTTGGAGCCGACCCATGACCTGACATGGAACTCACACCACTGTTGGTTATGCAGGTCCTTAACGCTATTGGAAGTGCGTTCTTACGCGGCGTGGGTTCGAGCGGGCACAATATCCGCTATCGCCGGAGCCATTTTCGACAAACGCATTCGGATGACACGTACCGACAAGCAACAACAAGAGCGCACTGCCAGTCATCTCCGACTTCAAGCACCGTTTGGATAAAGCCCTCGCCGACGACGATCCACCAGTCTGCTTTGAGTACAGAAAACCACCTCACACCAACCGAGTCTACTTAAGCGCTCAGCACTTTCGCTTCATGGGATTTGGAGCCGGCCCACTGGCCGACATGCAACTAACGCCACTTTTGGTTATACAGGTAACCTAACGCTATTGGATCTGTGATCTTGCTCGGCGCGGTCTTCGAGTGGGAACTATCCCCACTATCATCTTCGACAAACGCATTTGGATGACACGTACCGACAAGCAACAACAAGAGGCGTAGTGCCAGTCATCTCCGACTTCAAACACCGTTTTGGATGGAGCCCTCGCCGACGACGATCCACCAGTCTGCTTTGCGCATAGAAAACCACCTGACACCAACCGAGTCTACTTAAGCGCTCAGCAATTTCACTTCATGGGATTTGGAGCCGGCCCGCTGGCGGACATGCAACTGGCGCCAATTTTGGTTATGCAGGTCCGTAACACTATTGAATCTGCATTCTTGCTCGGCGCTGGCTTCGAGCGGGAACTGTACCCGCTAACACCCGAACCATCTTCGACAAACGCATTCGGATGACACGTACTGACAAGCAAGAACAAGAGCGTACTATCAGTCATCTCGACTTCAAGCACCGTTTGAATGAAGCCCTTGCCGACGACGATCCACCCGCCTGATTTACGGATAGAAAACCGGGTGACACCAACCGGAGTCTACTTAAGCGCTCCGCACTTTCACTTCATGGGATTTGGAGCCGGCCCACTGGCCAACATGCAACTAACGCCACTTTTGGTTATGCAGGTCCTTAACGCTATTGGATCTGTGTTCTTGCTCGGCGTGGGCTTCGAGCGGGAACAATACCCGCTCTCGCCGGAGCCATCTTCGACAAATGCATTCGGCTGACGCGTACCGACAAGCAACAACAAGAGCGTACTTCAAGTCATATGGACTTCAAGCACCGTTTGGATGAAGTCCTTGCCGGCGACGATCCACCAGTCTGCTTTGCGCATAGAAAACCGGGTGACACCAACGGAGTCTACTTAAGCGCTCCGCACTTTCACTTCATGAGATTTGGAGCCGGCCCGCTGGCCAACATGCAACTAACGCCACTTTTGGTTATGCACGTCTGTAACGCTATTTGTTCTGTGATCTTCCTCGGCGTGGCCTTCGAGCGGGAACTATACCCGCTATCTCCCGAAACATCTTCGACAAACGCATTCGAATGACACGCACCGACAAGTAACAACAAGAGCGTACTGCCAGTCATCTCCAACTTCAAGCACCGTTTAGATGAAGCCCTTGCCGACGACAATCCACCCGTCTGCTTTGCGCATAGAGAACAAGGTGACACCAACAGAGTCTACTTAAGCGTTCCGCATTTCCGCTTCATGGTAGTTGGAGCCGGACCGCTGGCCGACATGCAACTGACACCACTTCTGGTTATGCAGGTCCTTAACGCTCTTGGATCTGCGTTCTTGCTCAGCGTGGGCTTCGAGCGGGAACTATATGCGCTCTCGCCGGAGCCATCTTCGACAATTGCATTCGGATGACACGTACCGACAAGCAACAACAAGAGCGTACTGCCAGTCATCTCCAACTTCAAGCAGCGTTTAGATGAAGCCCTTGCCGACGACGATCCACCAGTCTGCTTTGCGCATAGAGAACAAGGTGACACCAACAGAGTCTACTTAAGCGTTCCGCACTTCCGCTTCATGGTAGTTGGAGCCGGACCGCTGGCCGACATGCAACTGACACCACTTTTGGTTAGGCAGGTCCTGAACGCTCTTGGATCTGGGTTCTTGCTCAGCGTGGGCTTCGAGCGGGAACTATACGCGCTCTCGCCGGAGCCATCTTCGACAATTGCATTCGGATGACACGTACCGACAAGCAACAACAAGAGCGTACTGCTAGTCATCTCGACTTCAAGCACCGTTTGGATGAAGCATTCGCCGACGACTATCGAAAAGTCTGCCTTGCGCATAGGACACCACGTGACACCAACCGAGTGTACTTAAGCGCTCAGAACTTTTGCTTCGTATGATTTGGAGCCGGCACTCTCGCCGAGATTCCACTGGCGCCACTTTTGGCTATGCAGGTTTGCTTATACTAAACTCTTCGAATTCGTAAACTCCTGTGTGGCGCTGATTGCCAAAGGTTTCGGGCTTCTTCGTGCTTTTTGACGCAAGTGTAACACCAAGTTCTGACGAAATGATGCTTCACACCGTTTCTGCTCAAGATCGGTCTGTATATCAGCACCTCTGAGAAAGCACTAGTCGTATCGCCGCAGTGGTGCTCGGATTCATGGATATGTTCGAGGATTGATAGAAATGTTAGCATAATTTTTTGCATGCTACTAGCGGTATTTGAACGTTGGAATGTCTGAGCATCCAAGAGAATTATATATGTCTTATGTACGGCGTAGAACTAAGCTGTTTCTTCTCTAGGCCACCGAGTGATTACAGTAACAGCTCACGGGTTGTTTAACTATTTATGTAATCAACGATTTTACGATTTAACCCTTTGCATACAACTTTCGTATTCTTTGTAGTAGATTACGATAAACTCAAGGTCAGACGCAGGAGTCGCGAACTCAAAAGACGCGATCGTGGGAGCGGCGTCGCTTCGAGTTCCCTTTATTTATTGCGATAAAGGTAGTTGGACGCGTTCGATGCGATTTGAAGGGCGGCACCACCGCAAACACGAATATTTTGGAGAAACGTTTGAATAAAGTGCGAGAAGATTGAGCGTTTAGAGGGAAGAGAAATTTGTGAAACTTACTGACACACACTTAAGGGCTTTGGAAGTTCGGTTAGAGTGAAGTAAGACCCATGAATTGGGCAGACAGCAGCGGCGCCTTAGCTAGCCACAGCGCTCATACCTCACATCGCGGCAGCGTACTCTACTTTATCTGTACCAGCAGAGCCCTTTCCCCTTTCCCGCGTACTCAGCCGCAATGGAATCGCGGTGACTCACAAGCCCATGTCGACAAGCGGCCATAGTCTCCCGCTCCAGAGGTATTTTACCCATAAAAAAGGCTGAAAGTGTCTTCTAGCACGTACTGTGTTGTGATTGTTTAGCCTCATATGTTTGGGAGACTATATACGTTTCAGCGAGGCTCACGCGACAGAAATATGATGTCCGAAAAAACTATTAGAAAGCGAGTGCCATAGCCGAACGCGAGGAAGGCACCGGCCTACAACAGAACTCGAAAGGAGCATGGTGCTGACTTCGGAGAGACATCAGGGAAAGTGGCTGAAGTTTGAATTCTGGTTTATCAAGCGAACAAATGAAAACGTATGCCGTTCCTTGGGAGCTCTGCCCAGCCATCATGGCTCAGGGCTGCGTGAAGTCTGCAAATTCCTCTGCTTCTGGATGGGCAGATAGCTACAGTTGTCCTCACCCGAACTCATCCGTGACAAAAGAACCTAATTCTCCCCAAAATTTCTCGGCACTATTTATTCAAGTTATGGTTAGAGATTGCTATTTTGTTTGACAAAACTTCCACCCTGAAGCTGCACGCTCCAAGCCACTATCAAGTCCAGTTCTCATCGGGTCCATGGAACAACTGGACAAATATCCCCACCATCTGCTACTTCATTTCTGCATTATGACGGTCCATGGCAGCAACTACCTTCCAAAGCTTTCTAACACGGCTTCGTATAATGTGTTTTTTCTGGCAACTTCTGCTGTAGACCTACAACACAGGCCAACGGTTATGCTCTCTAAAGCTGCAACAATAGAGGTGCACGCAATCGCTACGTAACCTGCAGGCGACACTAAGGAAGTTCTCGATAACAGCCAATCGGCAATGACAATGACGTTGCTTTTGAGCACAATTTTACCAGTACGAGCTTTAAATAGGCAAGCTTTCACCCCAGCATGTAGTCATTCGCACCATCTTTTTCGTCCCGCGTGACAGAAATATTAAACACGCTGCAGCTTTAAGAAGTCGCACCCACATGTTTGTCTGAAAATAGTAATTTTCAGCATTTTGTTTGATTTCCGGTTGGCACTGAAAAATTAGAAGACACTGGGATATAAGAGTAAGTAAATATTTAACGCCAGTGTCGAATTTTCACGTGGTGGGGCAGTGGCTAACACGAAAATTAGGCAAGTTTGTGGAGAGTGGCTGCAGGTCAAAGGACATTTTCATTCTTCACGGAGGTCAGATGTCCCTCGACTATCTTTCTTGGTCTTTGTCTTTTATCTTTGTATGTTTCTGTTATATGTTTACTCGTGTTTTCTTTATTCATCAGCCAAGTCGTCCTGCATAAATATTATAAGAATGCAACGAAGAAGACTACGCAAGGGCAGTGGCGGGCCTGATCATACCGCACCAGGCCCAGCGCGTTCATGGTCTGATTTCCATATAATCTTTCTGCGTCACCGAGTGGAAGCGTGTTTGTCATTTTCTGCCGGCCGCACATCATCTTAACAATATTCATAGGAACATCGTCCTACCACTTAGCAATTTATGAATTAAGTCTAAATGCCAAGCGCACACGAAATACACATATGCAGCAACTCACAGGAGGAGTAGCCGATAGCCGCCGGGGTGATGCAGGCTTCAAGTTGGGTAGGCCTGTTTCCTCGCTTTGTAGAGTTGCCAGTGGAAACTACAACACCTGCCACAGCCAACTCAAATATATAAAAAGGCCAAAGCGTCGATCCTAGTGGAAGTAGATGCTTTTGACGTTTGTTGTTGTTGTTGTTGAAAACATCTTTTATTTTTGAAAAGAAGGGGAGAGGGTACTACAAAGAAATAGGTGATCTTGATCGAGGAATCATTTCTGGTTGGGTGCCCTAGTCCGGGGCTCCAATCGCGGCTTGCATCACAGTCGCTCTCCGTACTAGCCAGTGTTGACTTCCCGGATCACTCCAGCGGAGGACCGCGTTCCAGCTGTCCCTCGTCAGGTTCCGAATCGGATCCAAACCTTTAATGCGCTTACACACCCACATCCAGTGGTACTGGTCCCCATTTCCACCCGCAAAAGGAGCAAGTTGGTGAAGAATGTAGTTGGGGGTACCATTGATGGAGCTTCATTGGTGTCTTCATGGTTCCTGTCTGCAGTCTTCTATAGAAATGCTCCTCCTCCTTGGTGAATTTCGAAGGTGGCGCTGGAAGAGTCATCCTAACTTCCCTGACGAGAATGACCATGTGTTTGCAAAATATATAATCAAAGATGGGTGCAACATATTATCACAGCATGCTGGGCATTGCCTCAGACACACACTCAGCACAGTCCGAAAAAATGGAAGCGTTCCTTCATTTGTCATCGTTGGGGATACTGCCCCTTGAATACTTGTGCAACGGACCCCACTATGCCTCCTAGCCAGGATTACAAAACCACCAAAGCAAGAGACAATGCTCGTGGTTGAGGGCGCATTTTTGCAGCAGTTGCGGCAATGTCCTACATCCCCGTATTGACTCTAGCATATACCAACATGTTTTATTCGCAGAGCGATGAAGAGAGCTCTAACAATCCCGTTTACCGATCAAGACTGACTCAGGCTCTTGTAAAAATGTGTCCCGGGACCTCTGCTCGCACTAATACAGAAGATAATGTGTGAAGTTAATTGTACCCTGACCTACAAAGTTCTGTTTTTTATCCCGTGTGTCTCCCATTTTACCTTCTAATGTCGAATTCCATTATTTCGATTTGGAGCACTCCGTGATCAGTAGACAATGTCCGAGATGGAGCAGGCTATCCGGCAATAGTCACTCCGCTTCCTGTTCGCCATTGGAACACGACCACTTCTCCAGAATCGGCAGATGCCTTCCCGTCATTCACGTTCCCGAGAACCTCCTTCGCGCTGTTCCGGGTCTCTTATCACATGTTTACGCAATAGCGGCGCTAATAGCACGTGTTCAACGCACGAGTAAAGTTAATCATGATGTGAAAGATAGGTGTCGAAACACAATGTGCATCAGCGGGAACCACTCACCTCTTCCATTGGAACACCCGTGAACGAAGTGTCGTAAGTACGTCTCGAGTTCCCACCTTTTTCAGTGGGGGTCCGAAAAGGCAGTCGAATTCATGCTTGATCTAAATGCAATCCTTGTTGTCGTTGCTCCTCGAGCTTCTGTTGCTAGAGGAGATGCTAGACCAACTTGATGACGAACTGGCTCGAAGCAGCAGCAACAGTAAAGCGGGTGGCACTTCGAGAATGACCATTACGAATTCTTGCGAGGCTAGATAGCCGGCGAGAAAGGTAGTCAAGTCTGCGCGCCCAGGGTTGGCCAGACTAGCTTCCGGTCGAATCCGCCAAAATCGGCAGAGCGACATTTCTCGAACCCGGATCTAGATCTGGAGTGGAGCTGATTGAAAATGACTAGTGAAACACGTCCATCTCGATCATGATCGCCCTATAAAATAGCCGCGCTCCCGAAAAGTCGATCTCGGCGGTCGATAACGACCAGTGGAAGTCGCCATGGGTAGTGTAGGCCTCATAGTTAGGCTCTTTGATCCCCCGCAGTACTCTCGCCTCCTTAAAAGTCAAAAGAATATCAAAATTATTATCTCTGATACTTAGGAGTGGAAATAATTGGAATTGCATCTTGTTTTGTTTTTGAATGTTTGTATTCCCAACATTAAAACAAATCTATCTGCTTGACTTTGGAATCCTAGAAGTTAAGATTGATTTAATGCATTGCTTTATTTTTACAACTTCCAAAACTTGGTAGTACTTGCTTCACGAAAGATTAGCGCATCTTGTCTGCCTCATTTTGCCGCCCACTTTGAATTTGCGGGCGGTCTCAAACATAAAAGTTAGTGGGGATCCACCAACAAAATTTGGTGACTGATAACACTATTTGCGAGAAAAATGTGGCAAAGGACAGACATCTCGCCAATCTGCAACCCCTTAACCTCTACTGCATTCTTTCGCTAAAAGATTTCATTGAGCAGCAGTCTGTTCCCAATGAGCTCCACTAAACAATTTACGTCTCTCTGTCTTCCTAAATGCCTTGCCGTTGCCGTTTCAATTTTTTATTGAGCGACCCTGTACACAGAGATTAACACTCATCGACCTGAAGTCCTTATAAAGCATCTTTTAAATGTTCTGACGTATATATTTTTATCAAATTGAAGACGGAACGGGAAACTCACGTTTGACAGACGTCTGTAGGCTAGCAATGCCACCTGTTTCTTGGCGATGATATTGGCAACCTGGTGGTGGTGCCGATGAAGAAAGTGTTTTCGCGGCTCAATTTATACGAAGAGGCTTCTATGCGTGTACACATACCACAATCTTCGTGTCCGTTGATTATTTGGGGAGTTTTCAAATGTTTTTGTTAAATTATTCCGACCCAGGTTATTTTACCACCGACTTTCGCCAAACACATTCTTTTGGAACACAGTCTATGTGCAAGGCAAATACTTGTTGCTTCAGTTTTTTTAACACGCAGTTACTACGTTGATTTTCATTCCACTTCCAAGTCGTTTCACTTGCCGTCTTCCAGTCAAGCATCAATTTGTTGAAACAAACAAAAATCTAAAAGTGCTTGTTTTCTTAAATCTATCGTTTTGAATTGTAACTATCTCATACATTATACTGTGCAAATCTAGACGTAATTAAAATTATACATAACTGTGCGTTGTGTAAATTACAAAGTATGTGGAACACGGTTTCTTTTAGTTAAGCGGTACTTCGTCGCATAAATCTTCGCATTATAACCAGATCATAAATGTAAAGAGATTTAGAGTTGTACAGCGCTCGGTAACAACAATCCTTCGGCAAATGTTCAGACTCACCCTGGCGGCCCACTAGTTCTGCGGTAGAAATCGCAGAAAGTTTATAATTTAAAGAGCACAAAAAGCGCTAAATTCCTTACCAGGCCGTGCGCGTGCCTGCGATGAACATTGGCAGGCTTAATCATCTGACAGCTCGTTCTGGCTAAACTGGGTCCGAGGAAAGTATGCCCCCAGCTCCCGTCTGGTCGTTAATTTGGTACATGGTTTGAGCAGTTTCACTTTGACCTCTTCATTCTTTATGAGCCAATATAGAGTCTCAGTGAAAGGTTGCTTTATAACTACATTTATTGAATGCCGGGATTTAGTTACCCATACACCGGCGAAACAAGCGCTTATCTTCGCACCGCCACAACTTGCGGCGTCAGTGCTTGTCTGCATAAAAACTAAAATATTTTCGTGTCTTGATATGCGCTGGAACAACACTACCGTTATAAGAGGTCTATAGAGATAAATATTATTTATAATTTGTTTGAATACAGAGCACTAAAGATGCTTATATTTGCGAGGAACGCTTTCAGTGCTGTGAACCTCCATAGCACGGCTGGTTCAGAACGACACTCAAAACTTCAAAGTTTTCAATGGACAACAAACGCGATTGTCATGGCAACTGCCACCGATCAGTCAGTCACTTTTTGAGGTTTGGGTCGATTGTATGTTTGTATCCTAGTCCGGCTAGCAGGAGGGAAGACAATGGCGCTATTTCCCATGGTTTATTGAATTTAGTTCTGGTCAGATGCAAGAAGAGCCATAGTTACAGCATAGAGCCCATAAAAAAGCTAATTATCTAACATACGAGAGTTGCTTTCTATATTGTGCTTTAGCTCTTTGTGCGTTGAAGCGTTATAGAAGGAAGAACTCTGGTGCTGGATCTGTAGCCTGTGCAGCAGGAACGTGCGCTGCAAAAGTATAGGGAGTCCCAAGTCACCAGGCTCGATCTAAAAAGGCCCGTAAAAATCGACGCCTGCACGTAGCAGTCTAAACATTTCGTCAAAAGTGTATTTCACAGGTCGTTTTATTTTATTTTTGTTGCTTTTTATTGTAAAACTACAAAGCGTAGTTTTCATTCTTTAAAAATAGGGCGAGGAAACTTGCCAGGGTCAACGGCGGGCGGCGACGCAAACGACCAAGTCGAGTAGCGGGGCGGGTTCGGCGATCGTATTAATAGATAGCGCTACCTCCTTACCGAGACTGGTCGCTACCACCGTGGTTTCTTAATATGAACATTATCTTTTCGTAAACTACCTTTGGTTAAAAACGAAATACGAGCAATAAAAGCAAAACTTAAAGGAAAAAAACGCGTTTGCAAAAGACAGTGCTTTCGCTGCCAACGGATTCCGTCTGCGTGTCCTCTGCTTTCTTTCGCTGGTCGGCTACACCTCCGGACGCTGCTCCCGACGCCATCTATCAATACACAACGCCAAACGCACCCCGCAACTCGACTTGGTCGTCTGCATCGCCGTCCGCCGTGGACCCTGGCAAGTTTTTGGGCCCTATGTTTCCCAAAAAGAGAGCTACGCTTTGTAATTTTTCAATGAAAAAACGACCTGTGAAATACACCCTTGAAGCAAATTTTAGATTACTACGGCCAGGTGTCGATTTTTACAGTTCGATTATAGATCGAGCCTGGTGACTTGGGGCACACTATACTTGAAGACCTGTATCGACCTAATCTTCGTTATTTATGCTATTCATTACCAGGAGTCACAATCAAGCTCAAAATTGTAAGCCAATACGCTTTAACGTTTCTTTCTAAACGCTGGAAATTTAACATCAATACAGATTTTGTTCCTTTTGTTTGTACTGCACAAATGTAAATGCGGAGGCTGCGGCTTCGACAAACTCTCTTGTTACAGCTTTTTCTACAGGCCCCCAGTAGCATGCCTTTGGTACCTGATGGAAGTGAACAAATCAAGTAAAAATATTACTTTTTTACGTACGAGTACACATCTGTGCCCTCCTTGGGTTTGTCATTAACAACATGAAGGCATGATATGTTCAATTCGAAAGTACCACAACAAAAGGAAGTATTCTTTGCATTGTCGCTGGGAGCCTTGATGAAGGCCAGCCGTGGCGGCAGTGGTGCATCTCATTATCGTTCCACAGCCAATGAGGTTACGGCAAAGGTCGATAACAAGGACAAAGAGCGAATCACAGGGCAACACATCCCCAGAAATGTCTGCCAACCTACGCTTGCGCCATCTCTTAGCGGGTTACGGCAGCACTCCTATTGAAGCTCATGTGTTTTACATACAGATAAGGCCATAACACCGAAAGGTTACGTTTCAAACAATTTGTCAAGGATTGTACTCTTTAATATCATATATCTCTGCGCTTGTGCCGAAAGTTCAGTATGATGTTGTGTAAGCTGGAAGTTTCTCAGTAGAAAAAACTTTGTAGTATATTGCCGCTACGGATAGTGAACAAGTCAATTAAATTGTGCACTTTATTTTTGGTTACAACAAACTTGTCATGAATGTATAAATTAAATAGGATTATTCCCTACAGTACGTCGAATTATGCAGTGTCACGAATATGTATTATTTTTGAAAACCTATTTCGGAGGCGGTTCAAGTTAGTTTTTGAGAAAGACTGAAGTTAAAACAAGCACAATTTAATATTACAAGATAATACATAAATTACCGTACGGCTGCAGTAAACCAGAAGTATCGATATTATGCTGGTTGCATTTTGTTGCTTCTCAAAAATATTATCTTGGTGTTTTTGACACCGATTTGCCAAATCAGGGTTATTTTTTCTCGTTTAGATGCTCACGATTATTCGCACTATTCTGCTACTAACACTAATAAATTAAACAAAAAGAAACTGTTTTATATTACGACAGACTAAAATGATTTAAAAAGTCAAAACAGTCATGCTAATTATTAATGTTATCTGATTATAAGAATATGACTTTTATTGTAAGGAATCGGGGCACAACGGAGAATAAACGATTTATGAAAGGATTCTTCTCCTTGTGAACTTAGCTTTCAAATGTTAAAAGTAATATTTGGGCACTTACTAAATGTTTACATTAAATTAATTATTCCAATCGCCCTGCACACAACCGCAAAAAATATTCGAGAGTAGAGTATACTGAAATATCCGACTTGATATCAGAATCCTCGAGGAGGGCTGATGCCCAATAGTCTGCAGTAGTAACGGCTTGTAGTCTGCGGCGTTAAATTTTTATACTAGTCGCCAGTCGAGAGCTTTGTCGATCTCAAAACGTCCCCGTATAAGGCGCGTGTTCCAGAATTTTAAATTAAAAACGAATACCAGAAGACTGTCGAACCACGTCCATTTCTAGACAAGTTTTCTCAAAGATAACTTATTTCCGAGGATTTGTTATTGCCGCAGCTTGTAGTCCAGTGCCCTAAAGTTTGTACTTCTTTAGCAGTTAAGAACTTGGCCGATCTCAAATTTTTTGGATGAGGCGCGGTTGCGCGAATTTGAAATGACGAAGGAATATTTGAAATCAGTCGAACTATGTTCATTTCGAGAAAAGCTTTCTCAAATGGGATATTAGGGATTCTCGAGAGCAGGAGTTTGTAGTCAAAAGCCCTAAATGCCGAATTTCAAAACCATTTAAGTTCTCGGCCGAACTCAGAAACTTCCTGGATGAGCCGCGTGTGCACAGATTTGAAAAGATGAACGAGTGCGTCGAAACGGCTAAACCATCCCAAATTTGGGACCGTTTTTTTTTATATGGCTCATTTTTTAGCATTTATCATAGCGCCTGGATATGCGCGGGGTTTTCATATTATATAATCCGTCTTTAGGTAGGAACTGGCTTTCCTCAAAAATTTCTCTGACAATTGGCGGGTGACGAAATTTAAGAAGAAAAAAAAAGAATGAATCCGTGAAAGCGACCGAAGCATCGCAAACTTAAGACCGGTTTTCTCAAAAAGGAATCATTATGAAATATTTACCACACTGCCTGGATGTGCACGTGGGCTCTATACTATATAATCTCCTTCTGTTCGAGACTGGCTTTATCTGAAAAAGGTCTCTGGCGAGGCGTGCAGTAGCCAAATTCAAAAGATTAACGATTGCGTAAAAACGACCAAACCAGCCCCACTTTCAGGCCGGTTTTCTCAAAAAGGACTAATTTGTAAGTATTTGCAATAGTGCCTGCATGTGCAAAACGACGGTAAGCTATATAATCCGCCTTTCGTTGGGGACTGGGGTGTGTCCTCCAAAGTAACCTGGCGAGGCGCGCGTGCCTAGATTTAAAATATGTACCAAGGCGTAAAAACGGCCGAACCATTCCCACATAAAGAGCAGTTTTCTCAAGGACTCATTTTGTGGGTGATTTAGTGTGTTGGTTTATAATTTATGATAACGAAAGAGGGACATAAAAAACAAGCAGACAATACAAGCTTTCGTTGTCTGTGTTGTCTGTTTGTCTGTTCATGGTGTCTGTGTTGTCTGTTTTGTCTGCTTGTCTTCCATGTCCCTCTTTCGGTATCGTAATTTAGAATCTTTTCGAAGTATTTACCTAAATACATGAATTTGATTGAGCAATCTACATTTTATATCCCGCTTTTAGTTGGCCATTTCTTTGTCTTCGAAATATCCGTGGCTGGGCGAAGGCGCGAGTGTCCAAATTTCACACGATGAACGAATGCGTAAAAACGGCGTCACTATCCCCTCTTTGAGACGATGATACTCAGTATTTGTTGATGTTTGATGATGTATGTTTGATGATGTGCATAATAAATACGCGTGATAAAATTATAATTTACCTTTTTTTTCACACCACCACCTTGCACCTGTTGCACGAATGGGAACTTTCGAGCACCACCGCTTTCCCCATGTGCTGTGATTCTTTCTAAAGTTTACTGATTTAGTGAATTTCGGTGATGATCTTCAAGATTCTTATTTCAACAATTTGTTTGATTAAATGAATTGATATTATTCAGCTCATCATGTCTATTAGCCAAATATATAATGTCCCCATGGTCGTAAAACGTTCGTGATTATGCTGCATCAGTGTAGCCATAAAGGGGTTGTTGCGCACAAATTAAGCGGGAAGGTTATTCTCGTAATGGAAGTCGCATGGGACATATTTAGCACAGACACCAAGTTTCGCGACTTTTAGAGTTCTAGTGATTGCAATAATCAATTTACGAATCTTGATCCTTTTCATATGGGGACCAGTCAACACTGCCCAAGTTATTCACACCATTGTGTTCGTAAAGCTCGTGATCATGAATGCGCTCTCATTCTATGCGACCCCATGATCAACCAAGCTCGCCTCGCCACGGTACAATCAAAACCTCTCACGTAACTCGGCTACTCTAACCCTTTCTGGCTCCCGCCCTCGGCTCTTTGACCTTCCACTCAGTGTACGCCTGGGAGATCGTTCCGGACGAAGGCGACCACGGCAAAGAAGTAGAAAATTAGGCCAGTTTGTAATATTTAAACATCGTTATGGAAAATCACCTTTGAAAATGGGGACGAAGAAAGGAACAAGCACGACATGACAGAGCACAACTCGCGAAAAAAGATGGAGAAATATACACAAATATTGCCGTCATCAGATAGTATGCAAATACACACACATTCTAATCATCCTTGATGCTTGTAATCAGGCGAAACGTGACTTAACGATGCCTCAATGCTATCCGGACATTTCAACGAAGATGCCAGAAACTTCATACTTTACTGAGCTAAGGCAACTTTGATGTGAGGTTCTTGGGAAGGCACATAAGTAAGGTCACAAGAGAAATTATCGGTGCTTTTTACATTTCATGTTTGGAGGCCAGCCATGTGTGCGAGCCATTTGTTATTTTGTCTCATGAAGAAGTGATGTTTCTGGCATCTCACACACTCGTCCGGATAATACTGACGTAACATGAAGCATAATTTGCCTGATAGTGACCAGCCATGATTACCAGGTGTGTGTGTACGGATACTATCTGAGGATATGATTTGTGTATATTGTTTCTTTTTCTTTCAAGTGATAAATTTCAAGGTTCGTTCTTCTCCGTCCTGTCGTGTCTGTTCCTTTCTTTGTCTCCTTTCTGAATGCTGATTTTCCTCGACCGCTGGAGCTGGTCGTCAGCAGGCCGCAGTCAAAATGACGAGCTCCATTATCTCCATGATCCCTTGGCTACAGCGCGCCAGTGGGCATGGTAGATTCGCAGTGATGAGGTGGCTCATGTTTTTCGTCTTGCCGCAGTTTAATAGTCGTAAACCTTGCCACTGTTTTAGGTCGAATAATGCTTTCCCAGATGTGCTTCCATGCCCCGGAGCTTGTATTGAATCTTTTAAAGCTTTGTTGCTTTTGATGTCTGGGGATGTAGAGATGAACCCAGGCCCTATGAGCAAGCAACAAGAAGATGAATTCCTTGCGCTTGTGCAGACAGTCGCGAAGCTTCAGAGTAGCCTTGCTATACTGCAACAAGAGGTAAACCTACTAACACAGAAAAATATAGAAAGCAAAAAATCTGCTCCCGCTCTAGAAGAACGCATTAACAACCTAATAACTGAACTCGACTTACTAAGGAAGAAGAAAATCGGTAGCGTCACACCTACCGAACCCCAGCTTACTACAGCTCTAAGCGAACTTTCGCAGCTGAAAACTCGTTGTGACGTCGCGGAGGGCAGATCCCGCCGTAACAACCTTCTATTTCTTGGCGTCACTGTCACCAATAAGGAAACGTGGGCCCAGTCCGAGGGCTTGGTAACTGGCCTGTGTTCCAGAAACCTAGGCGTGAATGTCGATTGAAGTAAAATTAAAAGAGCGCACCGCTTGGGAGCGTTAATCCACAAAAATGTCGCCCTATAATTGTGAAGTTTTCATCATTTTAGGATAAAGAGGGCATTCTTTCGTCGGCATTTAAGCTCAAAGGGCGCGCAAGTCGGACGCTCAAGTCCGACTTGCGCGCCGCCACCTTCTTGATTTTGCAAAGCCTAAATGCACGAACTACAAGCTGCGTCACGATAAGCTGTTTATAGATAATAAGTGTTTCATATTTGACGCCGCTCTTTGTGCCGTGAAGGAAAAAAGTGCATAGCAATGCACGCGTTCATTTCGTTTTTCGTCACCCAATCAAACTTCAAAACGCCATGTTGTGTGTAACAAACCTTCTTATGATTCTATTTTATTTACTAACATTAGAAGCTTGATACCAAAAAGATACAATGTGATTTCTTTGGTTGAAGCATGCAACGCAGATTCCTTTGTTCTTACCGAGACGTGGCTAAGCCCTCATATATCTGATACTGAACTTTTTCCTTTGCATCCAAACTTTCGTGTGTATAGGTGTGAGAGATCTGCTAGGAGGGGAGGAGGTGTGCTTTTAGCTATAAAAACTCCAATTACGTCTCGGGTTATACCGATTCTTACAGACATGGAAGTTGTTTGGGTGTACGTCGCTACAACGCCCCCGTAATAGTGGCTATGTGCTATAGACCGCCAGATAGTGATAAAGAGTTTTTAGCAAGCTATATAAGTGTCTTTTTGAAATCACAACTAAATACCCTAACGCCTTTGCTACTCTCCTTGGTGATTTCAATTACCCGAACATTGACTGGTCTGCCCTCTCTTCTAGTTGCGCATTTTCTCAAGAATTTATAGACTTTTGTTTAGATTTAAACTTTTCAGATGTTATCACTCAGCCTACTAGGATTACTAATCACTGTAGCAATATACTCGACTTATGCTTAAGCCAAGACCCTTCACTCTTCAGTAACATCACGTACTTACCCGGCATTAGTGACCATCTCGTCGTCGATTGAACTCTCTCTCTCTCTCTCTCTGCTCCTCGTAGATCAAATTACTGCAAATTCATTCGCAATTACGCGAGAGCTGCTCACGCATCTATCAACTCGAACCTCGAAGATTTTTATAATACTTTCTCAGTGAACTTCTGGGAAAGAACAGTTAATGAAAACTGGACTCTCTTTAAAAATAAAATGATCAACCTAATCGAACGTTTTATTTCACTGACCCGTATTATATCTGATAACACTAACCCTTGGTAAAATAAAATAATTCATGGTCAATCCAATAGGGAAAAAAAACCTCTATAAGCGGACTAAGGCTGTTAACACTACGGCTTCTTGGAACGCCTACCACGAATGCGCTAGGGCTTATAAATCCGCCATTAATCATGCCAAACGTAAATTTTATAGCATCGACCGCCCCAACATACTAACCACCAAAGCAAAACAATTTTGGAAAATAACCAATCCGGAACTATCACTTCCTTTGCAATTTGTGGATGACGACGGACTTCCGCTTTCAGATAAACATGGCACTCTTGTTATTAACAATTTCTTCTGTTCCATCTTTACTAACGAGGACTTGCTAAATATTACCGACTAGTGCCAACACATCCACCCTCTTATGAATCCTATCTTAATTGACCGGGCTGGAGTACGTAAGGCTACAGATAAACTGAAGGTGTCCTCCAGCTCCGGAGATGACCAAATTAACTCTAAGGTAATAATAAACACTAAACACATTCCTTCCACTTTCCTCTGCGACATATTTTCTCAATCTCTTAAACTCTCTGAAGTTCCATCCGACTGGAAAGTTGCTAAAGTCATACCAGTTCATAAAACAGGCGATCACCAAATAATCAGCAACTATCATCCCATCTCGCTCACCAGCGTTTCATGCAAACTCTTGGAGCATATTCTCTATTCTAACATAATACACTTTCTAGACTGTCATAACCTTCTTTTCAGGCACCAGCACGGAATGCGCAAGTGATACTCATGCGGAATTCAGCTAACAGCATTTCTAACTGACCATTACTCAAATTTCGATTCCAATGTTCAAACTGACGCCATCTTCATTGACTTCTCCAAAGCAGTTGACAAGGTCCCTCATCAACGTCTTTTAATGAAACTAAGAGATATTAATCGTAACCCCTCTGTAGTCAGTTGGATTTCTGAATTCCTCATTAATCGCACTCAGTACACTTCTATTAACAATGTAAAATCTACCACAAGCACAGTAACGTCTGGAGTCCCTCAGGAAACCGTTCTTGGCCCCCTTGTTTTTTAATCTACATTAATGATCTCCACCATGGCATCACTTCTGAAGTACGTTTGTTCGCCGATGACTGTGTCATTTATAGACCGATTCATTCACGCCACGATCAACTAATCTTGCAGAACGATCTCCAACTTATAATACAGTGGTGTCATAAATGGCAAATGGCTTTAAACTATAGTAAATGTAAATCGCTATCTTTTTCCCGCAGTTCACATGTTCTATCCTTCTCATACCACCTTTCTAGCATCCCAGTAACTGCTTGTTGATCGTGTAAATATCTAGGAATTCATCTGACATCTGACATGTCATGGACCACCCACATAACATTTGTCATCGCCGACGCTAACCGCACTCTCGGATTTCTTCGCCGTAACCTCAGACAAGCTACATCCCCCATAAAACAACTAGCTAACACTACTTTGGTCAGAACTAAACTAGAATTCGCTTCTTCCATATGGGCACCGTGGCAGGCATACCAAACTAACAACCTGGAATCCGTTCAAAGCAGAGCCCTCCGTTTTATTTATTCCGACTATTCCCCTTACGCAAGCATTACAGGATTTCGCCAATCAGCTAACCTTGACACTCTTTCTCACTGTCGCAGGACGTCTCGACTTTCTCTTCTTCATCGGATCTTTTATTATAACAGTCATCTCAGACAAACTTTGCTATCGCCTCCTTACCGCATCTTCCCTCGTCTCGACCATTCTTGTTAACTCCGTCCGATTTCATCGTCAACCGTCACTCATCGAATGTCTACTTTACCATTAGCCATTGACGACTGGAACTCACTGCCTGAGGTAATTGTTTCCTTATCTGACACTAAGAAATTTTCTGCATCCATTAGCTTACTTTTTGTAACCCATAACTACATGACAGCGTGTTTTTGTTGATAACTAGTTGTGTTATTTGTTTGTTTTTTGAAGTGTTCACTCCCTTGTATAATGCCCCCAAGACCTTCAAGGAATAATAAATGATGATGAGGATGATAACAATTACTCATCACTCCTGCAATCAGTGTCAAAGACTTTGACGAAGCGATTGATGCCGTGGACATAATCGTCACTGGCCGCATGCTCGAAACGCGGAAGCTAAACGAGCAAGCTGAATCTCGTAACGCCAAGAGAGCCAAGTTTGTCAGTTCGTGCAAGGAAACACAACACGTTGGGCAGACGACATCGCCAACCCAACAACCACGGCGGCCTTTTCGAACGCGGCGGATCCAATAGCCCCACATAAAAATCGATTCATTTAGGAAACTGTTACGCCACTTTTCAAAACAAATTTACCAGAAATATTGAAACGTACAATGTGTCCTAGCAATAGAGTTGCATTATATATTATTTTAGCGTATATTAAACCAATTTGTTTTTAAGTGATGTGAAAAGCCTAAATTAGACACATTCTATGCCTGAAAAAAATTAGTAACTTTAATATTGCAGCATTTTTTGACCTGGTGTAAATGCCGCATAAGCGATGACTTCAATACTTCTTTTTAGCTTAAGTCCAGACGCAGCCGAAGCTACGAGCTAATTGGATCAATCCAGCAGTACCAAAAGCGCAATTCATTGGGTCTATTTTGTTTTTGATTGGTTTAGCGATGATAGAACGCGTACGGAAACATGAAGAGAATTATGATGGTGCGCTTTTAAGGCCGTCTGCTTGTTTCCATCAGCTCGTAGCAACGCCGGCGTCAGGACTTATAGAAGAACCGAAGTATAGGGGATATTGGCCGCGTGCGGGGCAGAGTTGGCAACGCGGGTAGCGGTCAAGCAGAGGAATGGGATTAGAATCCCGCTTGGGCCGGATCATCATTTCATTAATGTTGTGTTTTTCTTAAAAGTTCCAAACTATTCTTGCCTGCAAACGAATTTTCTTTTTCAGAACATTCCTCAACCTGCACGGCGTATGAAAGTAGGGACAACGCGCTGCTTCGGGTTGGTCACCCTTCCATCGCGGATTTGAGATGCGTCGCACCTTTCTCTTTAAGTTTTTAGGTACAGTTTGGCCTCATTGAATGCTTAATTTTCGTTCTAACTTCATTTTTTTATTGGTGACCAAATTTCTCCCGGTGGAAGTGGATCTAAATCAACGCATACAGAACTAAGTGCCCGATATACTTAAGCTGACAATCCATCCTCAAATACGTCTCGTACAGAATCAACCCCTTATATTAACATATATTCTATGCCCTATACTCATTCACAACACAGTCATCTCTGAAGGTACCTAAATGTATTGCACTCTAACACAACTACAAAGACTATAGAAGTGTGTGCGGTGAAATCTCCAAGATTGTTCAGAAGTAACGATGTTACTCTTTAGATCTCAGTTTGCAAATAAATTATGATGGCGATTGATGCATTTATCGGTACGTTGCAACCACGATATATTCAATGTATTACCTTTTTTATCTTTCAAGTTACTCTTTTCTTCACTCGGCACGCACTCCACTTCGCCGTAATTGGCACAGGGCGTAAAACGTTAATGATTATTATGTCACGTGGGGACAGATAAGTGAACCAGAAGCGACTTTCGCGAATTTCTGGCCATCAGCGCGAACAAGATCGGACGTGCCCTGCGATTTTTAGTTGCCCTTTACCATAGAAAAACGCTTGCAGTCACTAGATGCTCTTCACGACGCCACTGATAATTTTGTTATTCTCGAAAAGCGTGTAACCTAAATGAACAGCTGAAACCACCATAAAGCACAAGCTGACAAAGTAACTTATAGTCGACGCCAGGTCAAGAACGAAGTAGAAGCTCCTCCCACCTGTTTCCACTTTAGAAGACCGAACGCTGGACAGGAGGCCGCCTTCATTCCGTAGTTCGCTTTAGAAAAGTGTAAAGAGGTGGGAGGAGTTTTCACTTCGTTTTAGACCTATGACCGACCATAGTTTCTTATAGATTGTTTTGGTGCAACCCGAGGGCATTTGCTTATATTCTTTATCATAATCAATTTTATTATAATTAATAGCGGGAGGCGAAATGCTAGATGTCAGAAATAACTCAGGTGAAAACTTAATACGAACGCCCTAGATAAGGACGTACTTGAGAAGATCAATCAGGTAGTCGTTGACTCTGCCATCCCTCGGAGCATAAAGGCCGATTCCGAGGATGATGTATCCAGTTTCGTTCTCCCCTGCTCTGTTCATTTCCTGTAGATTTCTTAGTCTCTAGAACAAACGAAGGGATAATTGGAAATGAGTATGCCACACGCATTTTTGACCAGGTACCGCGCACAGTAAATATGTGTTTAAGCTAAAACGCACAACAAAAAACCTTCTCCACTGTACCTGCGAAGGGCGTCCCTTGAAATGAATTTATTTCGTTCAAGTCACATCCGCATCAACCGACGCAAAACATTTGACGCTCACTAATAGCGAAGGAACAATTTCTTCCGTTTGTTTTAACACAGAACGTGCTTATTTGCCGACTTTTATGAGAAACGCTTCACGAAGCTCCGTCGCAATGAACAGTGATATCAATTGACATCATGAGGTCATGGAAAACCATGTCACGTGACAACGTTACGTCGTGTGGAGCCATTATATCTCATGACACTATGACCTAGTGTGACGTAAGTAATGCGATATCGTGAAATCACTTGGCATTATGGCTTAACAGTGTCACGTGACGACATATCACATTATCTCATAACGTCACGTGACGTCTTATGCTCAAGTGACTTTATAACTTCACGTTTTTTTACATCTCACACTGTGAGTTCAAATCACACTATGACGCCCTTTGACGTTACAGATATGTGACCTCATGACGTCACTTGACACATATGTGCCCGCCAATTAATAACATTATTCGGTGTTCCCCTGTCGTTGTCAGCATGATCAAGCTTATACATCTTCTTCTCGCGTACGAGATTACGTTTAGTGGTCAATAAATTTGAAAGTTATTACCCCTTCTATATTCAGTTATGTCTGTGCCTTTCACATGTGTTATCTTTCAACCAACAATCTCATATCTCCCCTTCTACTTCTTGGGCTTCCTTCCTCTCGGCCTTGTGCATCTGTTAAGGTGTTCTATGTTTGAAGTATCTCGTGCTTGAGTATGAAGATTTACCGTATTTACTTGAGTAATAGCCGCCCTGTTTATGAAGAAAACCTGAGGGTTCGCTTTTCCGCGGAGCACGCGGCTTGACAATCACCGCGATCGACAGCATGATTCCAGCTGTTTACAGGGCAGAGATAACGTCTTCGCGCGAAGATACCATCTGTGAAGGTTGCATTCGTATGGAGGCACGTGTCCTTGATCTAATTATTCGCTGTTATTTATGCGCAACGCGATGATTGGCTGTATATGTGCTTTCCGGGAAAGTATACACAAGGTCCTTGCTCATAAATTGTGCGGCTATTAATCGAGTAAATACGGTAGTTTCAGCAATTTGTTTTAGCAGCTAGAGAAAACCCCGGTATAGAGAATAATAATACAGTAATATGGTTTATTTTACATGCCCGAAAACAACCATGTGGCTCTTCATGTTAGAGCACACAAGAAGATAAAAAGAAGAAACACAACACGCGCACAGCATCAAATGTGCAGATGAACATAACTACATCTAGTGTGAAGATGTAACACGAACTGTAGTACAGTTTCAAGTTCAAACTAGTCTCTCCAAGTCGTGCGAAAAATTAAGGGATTCGCGAAAATTCACAAGCTCGAGGATGCGGTTTTTGTAAATGAAATTTGCATGCGGAACTGTGGTGAGAGTTTAGGCATGTGCTGTACGTAAAACACAGGAAACTTTCTGCTTACACTATAACGAACGTCGAAATCGACAAAATCCAGAAGTAGGTTTGTATGAATCCAACCATTTACCATCCTGTGCCAATAAATGAAATCATGCTCGAATTTTTACTCGTCAAATACCTATGTAAAACACTGTCAACAAATTTATAATCATAATAAAGGCGATGATGAAAGTTTCCCTCTTATACAAAGCGTATCATTACTTTTTGTACCAAATCAATGCTTAGAGACTGTGAACGTATTAGATAATTTCAAATCACAGAGGCAAATTCAAGCCGTGAAAGAACTCATGAACCAAACAAACGAATGTTACAAGCAAGGTGTCTGAATTTTTCAGCAATACAAGATATAATACCAAGCGATTTCATCGTTCAGTTAACAATATAAGAAACATGAGCATTGAATAACAACGCGCTATCAAGGTACACACCGTGAACTTTCATAGCAGTTAGTGTTCGATTGGTGTTACTTCCAAAGTGCAAGCAAAATGCATAACAGCCAGTCGTCTGCTCAAAGAGATAACCTTTAGTATTGGCAGGATTTAGGAGCAAATTACTTGGCAAAGACTATTGCAGTATGTTATTCCCGTCGTGCTGAGCACTGCCATCAGGAGAAGTAGCAACGTGCATAAACAACTTAATATTTTCCGCAAAGAGTAAGATATTTTCTTTTTTGACACATCAGGCTATACCGTTAACAATTATCACAAAGAGAAGAGGCCCAAAAACATACCCTGGGAGGCACCGGAATTTCAGCAAAGTAGTTTAGAATTGAGAGTAAAAATTCAAACATAATTTGTTGGACATAACACATAGCGTTGAAACCAGAGAAATAGTTCAGAACTACACAGGTATAACAATATTTGTGAAGCAGTAGCTCGTGGTCAACTTTGTTGAATTCTTTAGACATATAAAAATAAATAGCATCTACCTCTCCCCTGTTCGAAACAATTGGTGTATCGAGTTTCAAAACCGGATACAATTTGGGTTCATCTGGCCATACCGTAAAAAAACCTGCTGCAAAGCCGTTTTTCTTTCATAAAGTTATAAGGTATACGTTTATGGATAACTTTCTCAAGTACCTAAGAAAATCCGCACAGTAAAGAAGCAGGCCGATAATTACTGACAGCCGATGAATCGCACCCCTTCAATATTGGCACCACACCCGCTACATTTCGCAACGATGAGAGCGTACCAGAGCGAAGTGACAGATGGAAAATGTAAATCAAAATCGGTGCAATCAAGTCATCAAAACCATTTTATTAGAAAACTCTGAATACCACCTACCCCAGTAGATTACTTCGGTTTAAGGTTGCTGATACCATCCTCATTTTCATATGTATCTACTCTAAAACCCGCCTAAGCATCCTGTTAGTTCACTTCTATGTAAATAAGCTGAATATTGGCCAACAAATTGTGTAGGATCCACTAAAATCGTCTGCAAAACATTCAATCCATTCTGATGCAGACAAACATACTTGGTATTTTGATTAGAACAATTCTGCAGTGAACTTTTATGAGCATTGCTACGACTCTGTTGCTTGAAAAATTTCCAAAAACTTTTGGAGCGGTGGTTCAAACTGCATCGTCATTATAAAGAAGTAACTGCTTATGGCGCGAGAACAATTTTTTGGCGAGGGCTCGATAGATAATAAATCTAGCGTACCAGAATCTAGAGCCTGTTTTTTCTTATGTCTATGGTAATTATTTTTTCAACGAAGGTACATTTTTAAATCCTTGGAAAACCAGTCCGGGAAAATAGATAACTTGTATATTAAATACGAATTTATGTCGCGTTTTCAAAACACGTTGGTATATTTTTAGCATCTCATTATAAAGATTATGAATCGCGAAGCAAAGTTTTCCTTCCTAATAGGTGAAGAGGCACTACCTGTACCTTCAACAGTTGCCCGTAGTTATTGACAGTTTCATTGCTGGTTACCAGAGAGTCGTGTACTTCAAACTTGAGTAGTCCGTAATGACGGATCTTTAGCTTCCAGAAGTCTGTAACTGCGCTCATTGCAGCGGTGTTATTGAGGTCCTCGTATGCTTGATAGGCTTTTCTGCAAAACATAACAAACACGTGAAACACTTTTTGTTCCCGTTGTCGCTACGGACACATTGTTCTTACTTAACAATATACAAGTGAACCTCCTTTTGATACAAGAGGCTGGTAAAACGTGAGTCACGTCAAAAACAATTAAGTTGTTCCTTCAAAACAATAATGACACGAGTTTTACGTTCATTGACAATACATCTCCAAGTAAACAAGCCATCCAGCTTATAAATAAGGTAAATAAAAAAGTCTTACTTTTGAAATATGTTTTTGCTCAAAAAGCAAGTTCAGGCTGTCTAAGACGGAATTCTATTATAATTTACATATTCAATATCGATCATATAAGGCAACAAAGTTTTCGTGTTAATTATATTCAGAAAAAGTCGTCCCTTAATGCTGGGTACAATTATGTCGCAAAGCTTAAGCTACGATATCGACAATCAAATAGTCAAAATGTTTCGAGATACCCTTTACTTTGTTTCACACGGCTGTGAAAGGTAGTGACTCGATGGGCAAACTTGACAGAGCGTCTCGTATTGTCGAGAGCGCGTGAAAATCACGCGGATCAGCTAAGACACAGTCTTCAATCAGCAGCGCTGATAGAGTTAACACAATGTATGAAACGATATATAGCAGATTGCATGCGCATTTCTGCTTGAATAAATGTCTAAAAGGTTTCAAGGCTTTTTTTTTACCATAATGCAAAAGCCCTTGTTTCTTTAGAAAGCACTGTCCCATAGGTTGGGGAACGAGTTTCCAGAATTAATAATCAAACTTCACTCCAAAATGCATCTTACATATTTAGAGCAATCACTGTGTCACTAGAGTCGTTATTGCGTAAAAAACGCAGTGCGTGACGGGTCTCAAACGTTATATTATTATAGATGGAAGAAGCAGAGCATGTGGGTCTTCCTCGTCATAAGAAGCGACAAAAATATAAGCCACAAATTCCGTAATTTAAATGGTGAGGAGCAAAGGTTTCTCGAGAAGGAATCAAGGAAGCTCGGTTTGGTGGGAGAGGGTTGAGTTCGTCCTTAAGCACAAAGCAGGTTGTTGGCGCTCATGCCGAAGACAAAATGAACCGCTGAAAGCCGATTGCCCTCCGTGTCTGTCGTGTTCTGTTTGTCCGTTGCTGCGCCTTTGCGTTCCAGAAACCATGAATATCTTATTTTGCTCCCAGCCAAAGAGCTCTCTGCAATAGCCGATAAGATCGCCAAAGTACGAATTCTTAAGCAAGGAGCGGGAAGAAAATTAGTTAGGCCGTGCATTTTGTAAGCTGCGAATTACAAGAGTCGGCTGGCGCTCGTTATTGTCAAATCTGTGAAGGAATGGTATGGTCCACTTCCGCGAATAAATAGTTCCGTGATGGAAACCGCCAAACTCTTTAAAAAAATTAGGAGCAGGGCAGGTGTAGTAAACTTTTTTTAACACTGGCGCTTGACCCTAATAAACATTGAAGGCGGGAGTCACTGAAAAGAAACCTGACAGCTTGACCTACGAGTTGGCGCCTGGCACCAACACGGTGATGTTAAGTTTATACCTAGGGTGTTTGTTCTTCATTCGAACATATAAAAAATCGTCAAAGTTACACTAATGCAGTCTGGGAAAGTGACTTTTGCGGCAAAGGGAGGCAAAATAATTTGTGGATTTTCGCGATAAATTAGATAATTAACTAGAACTTGGCCATTACCGTTTTTATAAGTGAACTTTAAAAAAAAATTGTTCAAGTTTCAAACTTTCTGATTGTAATAAAAGAACAATAATTTGGTCAATTTTACGAATTGAAGCACTTGTGATGCGCGTGTGTGCGATAAAGTTATATCTCACGAGCTGTGCAGCAGGCAAAAAAACAGTGAAGCAAAAACGCGGACGATAATGTTGTTATTCGCTTTTTCACACTGCCAGACTTGTACCCATTGCACAAGTGATAACTTTAGCGCACCCGGTGAGTTAAACGTGCTTCAAGCCCGTCTAATAGTTACTAATTCAGTTGTTTTGAGTGATCCTCGGCAAGTTTAAAATTTATAACATAGAGTAATTTGAACTAATTGAAACGGTAATTAAATAACTTAGTTGATTACTTTACTTAAGGTTACGATTATCACCTCTATTATGTCCCCCTGGGAATATATCTCACTTGCACGGACCACTCTAGTGTACCTTTCACGGCTTTTATTTTAATAAATATTTTCGAATTAATGTGAATCATTAAATTTGTCACGTATTCAAAAATTTACGTGCAAATATTACATGGTGATTTTTACATTATACAGGATCCAAAGTTGGCGTCTAGTCTTGATTCTTATGACAGGAATGCAATACCAGCAGACAATTCAGTGCATGCACAAAATATAGAAAATAAAGCGCTTACATTTTTAAAGTTTAATATTCTATATTCGTACTGTGTTATCTACGAACGTCAACCTTATCTGATAAGACAACACACGCATCTGCATATAAAATGGTTTCCATACAACCCAAACGCACAACACGCCATTCTCTTTCAACACCCATTCAAATAAATATAAAATTTTAGAAGAAATTAACTAAATATCGAATAGTTCTCCACTTTGAGTTGCCAATATAAATAAATATATATATATATATATATATATATATATATATATATATATATATATATATATATATATATATATATATATATATTCAAGGGGCGGCATCTTTTTTGAGAAAAAAATGAAAAAAAAGCTCTAAGACATAAGTATCATTTTATATACTACCAGCTGTGTTTTTAAGTGCAAGTGCCCATTGTCACTCTGAGACATTGATATTAAGAGTTTACTGTGTGAAACAGAGCGAGAGTTAATCTGGGAAGTACTGGATATACTCGGAGATAAAGGAGCATCCCTTAAAATTACTTTGTCAACTCAAAGCACTATGCAAAATTTCGTAAATTTCGCAAATGCATTGTTTTACTAGAGCTAAACAATGTTCGGATGAGGTACTCGGTGGTAAAAATGCGTTATACTAATGGTCCTCTTCTGTAACTTTGACCTGGTTCAACACATGGTTTGTAGGTAAAACCCCGTGACTCACGCCATAGGTAGGGGCGATTGAAATATAGTAAAAGAAGTAGTTAGTAATGTTTTATTATCAAAGTATTTCCGCATTTTTACAAAAACAAAACAAAATTATAAAAGTTGTTTTTTTTCTTCAAGGAGTCGAATTGAGTTTACCAATGCAACTTGCAATCTAGTTCTGTACAAAGATACACGGTTGTATTAACCTGCTAAATTTCATTACCACCGACACGTTTACGTCATCAAGGCAGCTCATGTATTTTCTTATTTGGGAATTTAAAGACAATGTGATTTTAGCTTTCTGTGGATTTAATAATTGTTTATTGTAAAGAAACATTTTACTTATAGAGCTTATTCTTTGCTAGGACCTCATCTGCATTAAATGCCGTGGTCTAGGGTATTCATGGCTTCTTCTATCTATAATATACGCCAATCCAAAAAACTTTGTTGTTAATAGCCTCAATAATAAATTTATACAAGGAGATAATTGCAGATGCCATAGGTGTAGCTTTCTGGAATCTACGTTGTCTAGCTGAGATAGTCAATTTATTTTATGTCAGCTAGTTTTTTTTTATAAATTATATATCTTAGAGTAATTCCTTCACCTAGGCTTGCATAATATTTTATATTATGTCAGTCTTTGTCAAGGAATGTCAATTATGTTTTCAAGCTATATCCACAAATATAGACGGCGCCAGAATATTACCTGTGGTCTATCCCAATTCCGAATCCAGTAGATCCGTTGCTGTTCCGGACAATGTCCACAAACCATTTCAAGAGGTCCGAGTTGCGGTCAAGGAAGGTGCCCCTCAACGCCGTAAAAGAAGTCGAAGAGGATGATATCGCAGACACCATCTTGGGGACCGACGGTTTGGGTGGTTGTATTCGTTCCAAATGTGCATAAAATTGTTTTGCTCGGCAGCGGCGCTGCAGAAACGAGTGCAGTATTAGAAAACGAAAAGGAAGATATGCCTTGTTTTAAATCCGTCAGGTTTATATGTTAAGGCAACATGAACCCGCTAAGAAAAGCTATATGCCATTAGTATTGGTAATGGATTCCTCCATTGTCATGTGGTCTCCGACATTTTGGTGGTTAGTGCAGAGCAGCTCCAATAGACGATTGTTACGATAGAAAACTACGACTTGTTGAACTTTAGATTCAATGTCGAAAAACATAGGCGCTATCCTTATTTTTGTCAAGACGCATTTCAAGTTTTCTGGAAAATTGAAATAGTTTCTGCTGATTTCATAAAAAATTCTGATAACTGGCAACAGTGATTTTAAGCACCAGGACGACTGAAATACCCTTACCCCCAAAGCGTAGCTTATTTGGGTAGCTCTGAGAGAACCAGTTCGGATGAAAGTTACAGTTTAAGCAATCTGATGGGGCCGCTTGGTGCGACACATTTTTCTTTGACTTCAGCCAAAACCCTGCTTACAGCTGCTCTGGAAAGAATTATAGCTCCCCTCAAAGCACCCCCTATCTCGAAGGATGCAACTTTGTACTCTGGAGTTTCGCCCGCAACTCAGGACAAAACCCGGACAGGGTAGGGCTCGACCTATATCCCGGATACTTAACGCCAGCAATTGTTTATTACACTATTGCTCTGGTGGTAATTGGCCATGTAAATGCAGGTGTTCTTCGAGAAAAATACAGGCTGCTTATAAATGTCAAACATTATTCATTTTGCCAGCAATTTTTGGTGTGAAAGTCGGGTATTTGGATGATGGGGCAATGCCGATTCGCCTGAAGTGTCCATTCGGTCCACGCCTCCATTCTGCTATAAACTCCGATTCGACTGGATGCTTAAATATAACTCAGCCTCCGATTCGGCCAGAATTTCCCATTTGGTTGGAAGAATCAGTTCGGTTAAATACCGCATTCAGCTATAAGTTCATGTATGCTGGACGCTTGAATTCATCTAGATCGCCAAAATGGTTCATCTCTAATTCGTCTGGACGCTCCAATCTGGTTGCATTGTCAGTTCAGCTAGACCCTCCTATTTTGACCTGATGTTTGTTTGACTCAGGCATCTTGAATTCGCTAGGATATGCTGAAAGGTATGACTGGCTAAAGTGTCCCCAATAGGCTTCGGTGACTGAACTATGTCGGCATCAATGCTTTGTTACCTCATTTGCCAACATATGGCTGCTGAAAGCACCACGTCGCGCTTGGTAATCACAATTCCCTGTCTCCAGTTATCACACTTTTCTTCCAAAAAGCAGGCTGTCTTTTATACAGACTCCAATTTGTTTTTCATTAAATTAAATACTACCTCACAAACATTGTTTGGTCCGATAGCCATCATGGCTAGTGTTGTGTATGTGTTTGCGTAGTTTGTCCCTTTCAGCAGCAGTGCACTGATCACTCTATTATCCGAAAAAAAAATGTTTATTAACTTTCCCACAAAATGAACAAGAGGTGTTCAGAGGTCGGCCCTTCTTTCAGGACTAGCCGCCATCCACTTGAAGGTGGCAGGATGCCCTGGATCCTCCTATGTCCAGACACTGAGTTAAAAAAGAAGAGAAATGCATCAGTTAGACAACATAGGAGTGTTGTGGGGATTCCTACAAATTATTTAGTTTCCGAAGAGTGGTGCCGCACAAATGTCGTGACATTCCGTGATTGTTATCAGAAAACATCATTTTTTTCAAAATCTTGGCAAACTGCACATTTGTAACATTGTAAGCGCAGCCCTTAGTGGCCCGTTTCCGGCTTGAGCGGCGTCGCCGTTGGCGTCGGCGTCGGCGTAACCGCGCGGTGCATGATGGGTAAATTTCCCCGCAAAATTTAGCGGAAAATTTTCCCACTAAATCTAGCGGAAAATTTTCCCCGCTAAATTTAGCGGATTATGTTCCCCGCTAAATTTAGCGAGGAAAATTTCCCCTCCTCGAGGTCACGTGACCCCAGGCCACGTGACCCCCCCCGTGCCTTCCCTCCTCCTCAAGAGCTGCGCTCTAATTCGGCGAATCGGGGAGCTGTAAACGGCTTTCATTTTTTCACCACATGCATACATTTTTATGAACCTGATTACACTACTTGCTGAACAGCTGAATTCACAGGCTGCTTTCACAAGTGCAAGGTTCAGTCGGCACTAAAGTTCTGTCAAATATGATGTCCTGCGTATGCACTTGAAGAAACGTCCCTGCATGCTCTATGATACCCTCACTTGTTGCCTAGTTCATCATTATCGGCTAAATGTTGCTGTGTTTGGCTGAGGAGCGATAACAAGCTCCTCAAAACGTCCCCGAGTATATTAAGCTGTCAACAATTAAAAGGCAGGGAAAGCAAACTCCATACAATGGGTATGAATGATTCCAGCTAACGGAGTAATGTAATTGGTCCACATTACTTTGAAGCACTGAAAATAATATTTGGAGTGCAATTCCAAAGTATATTGTAATTCGTTCCACTGTAAATGCAATGTTACACGTTCGCCTGTCAAACTAAACGCCAATACCTTTTTGCTTTTCCACTCCTGGGCCACCACTCATTATTAGGCTTGCACATCACAGTTTTATCCCCTCAAACGCCCGAATAGTTGTTTATTTGTTCTTCAACCAGAATATGTGGCAAGAGCCATTCTCGTTATTTATAAAGAATTGCAGCAGCCCAATTATGCATACTTGCTGATTGAATAAAGGGCATCCCATAATGAACCTCCGTTAATAGTTACTTTATATGGAATCAAATGTAAACCATATGCGAGAGGTTAGTATACGGAATCATTTTGAGTACGAAAGTGAATGCTTCGTTTCAAGTTCCGAAGGCTGCAATATAGCTGTGCGTTTCCTCATCAATTATTGTACAAATCTTCTGCACTTGAAATATGCACAAAGCTTGTTCCTTTATGTACTTTTTTCGATGATGATGTGTCGGCTCGTGATCAATAAATTAACTTACTAAAATCCGGTTGGAACTCTTCATGTTAATGTTTATTCTCTCATCCAACTACTGCGAAATCTAAGTACGTTTCAACATTACCGACTATGCATACAAGCATTCGAGGCTCCTATAGCTGCCGTATCTAAATGAGGAATTCAACATTGAAATTAGACATATGGTGGAGTCTCGTTTCACACAGTCGAGGTTATTTAGAAATTAACTCTATATCCTCAAACGGTCAAACTTTTATTCATATTTTGATAAACTAAAGTCAACCCAGTTATGCACACAACCCGTTACGATATTGCAGCCTATCATACCAACTCGCCGCGGTTTATTTTTTTAAATTTACTACAAGGTGCATCAGCATTCACAAGTTTTTATTATTTATATATAAACCACGGGTGTGCCAACTGATGTCGCTCTGGAAGAGGGCTTTCCACTAAATGCCTCGGCTGCGCTGCACTAAAGCGATACGCAAGATTGTGGTCTTCTTAGCAGGTGTCGCTTCTACATGGTGTAGCGATGCACACTGAAACTCATGTTCAACGAGGCTAACTAGAATGCCTGAATAGACCACGGACAATGGGAAATGTTGTGGAACTTCCGGGAATTTCAGCGTGTGATACGGAGACCTATTCAAAATATACATTAATGAAAGCAATTGTCAATGGCTTTAAATATTCGCGCAGGGCGCTACAGTAACTCTCCGGCAGTGTAGTAGATGCCAAGCCACTAACTTTAATCTTGAGAATCTGAAATGTACTTATGCTACAATGTTGGCACAGCATGTAACAGAATGAGCACTTCGGTGCAGTTTGACACAGCAATCACATCACTGCAAACTTTATTTCACACTCTAGTGGCTACTAAGATAAATTCCAAAGGACTATCATTACGAAAGGAAGCTAACAGTAGTTTGGTACATCATGGGACAAGCCCGTAGGAAAAAAGCTTTTGCTGTTAAAAGGGTACGGAAGATGAGTTGGGACATTTCAGAAATGGAGCTGAACACTAGAGATACGAGCCCACGCTGAACCATTATGGTGTGAAACTTTCAATATCTAACGCACCAGTTCCAACCACAAAAAAAAAAAAATTACACCATCTTCCCGAGGGAACCATGGGGTGATGCGGAGCATCGTGTTGGTTCCGAGGAAAGAGTCAGTTGCGTGCTGACGTCTAGAGATGGCGCCACCGACTGCCCTAGCGGAACCCCCTACGCGAGCCTTCGTCGCGGCTCGCGGCCGAGAAACTTGGAACGCTCGCCGCTCGCCGTTTATTTTTTTTACACTTGAAGGAGACGAGACTACAGGAGGAGAGTTGCGCGTGCGCGCGCGGTGTGAGTAAAGCGAACGCACGCGCAGTGCACGCAGCTGGTAGAGAGAGAGCGGAGAGAGTAACGCGCAGCTGTTGGAGAGAGGGAAGGAGGAGAGTTGCGCATGCGTAGTGTGAGTGTGGACTACGACGCCGCGGGACATAGACCCGAGCAAGAGATGCTCCGCATCTAAAAGACTCCAGCTGCTTTACCTCCTTTAGCTATAAAGCTGAAACCAGACCCGAGTGAAAAGAATGAATGTTTTCAACCCGACCCCCTTTTTATTGATACTCAAAATCAATTCCAATCTGCATGAAAAGCTGAACATGTCAGTACCAGGGAGGCTAAAAAAGCAGTCTGTTTACAGCACAAGGTCGGAGCCATGAGGCGGCGTCAAGTCATTTTCCTGTTAATACCCGACGATTAAAACACGAAATGCTCCACACCGATTCAGAATATTGTATTTCTGAGTAAAGACAAAAGCCAATTTATAACGTCGTATTCGTCAATTTTCCAAATTCTCGTAAATATCATACGATTTGGACCTCGTAATGCAATGAAGGGCGGTGTTTCCCTTAAGAGTGCAAGCCTATGCTTCCCAAACTAACTCTGCTACCTATCGTAATATAATGTGTTGCACCATAACCCGCTCCATTCATTTAGTACATGAAGTGCAATACTCAACCTTGACGCTGACAGTTCATTTTATTGTCAAAACTGTTTGGAATAAATCAACTAGGCTAGACACCATCGAAAAAAAAGAAGAAAAGTGCGAATAGGGGTGACTATTCGTAATGACTAAATAGGCGTCTTTGTTCGAGCACATTTTGCGAAAAGTAGGGCAGAGATTCGGCACTGCAGCTTTCAGACCCAGCTCCATGTTGAGCTGTGTCCTGAGGTTTTATTTTCATCGACGCCACCACGGGAAAGACAATTTGGGATTTGTTCAGCTTCTTGAGCCGCATCGCGATCCCCGATGAACTTGTCGCGAACTTCCTTGGGGCCTCTACCCTTAGCTTCGGAAACACTTGTCAGCCATTATCCCGTAAATTTGGTGCGACTGGACACCAAGCAGTCGGTACACTTTTTTGCTTCATCTACTGGTGGAAGGGTTGGGGAACATTCAACTTCGGAAAGTGTGGAAGGAAACACAGTTTTTTTTTTCTAGAACACTTCCAGGAGACTACTTTTTTAAAGGAATGAGCGTACAGTGTATAATTTTGTGCCGGCAAGTTTCGTTGTTATTTACGCTGGCAAAAATAACTTCGAAGTCAGATAGCTTTGACTCGTTAACACGCCACTTATCACATTGCTCTACAAAACACGCCATTTCATGAATGCCTAGTATATGAGAGCGTATCTTTAACCTTTTGATGACGATCGGTCAGATCAAACCGATATCCAGCAGCTCCTGCCTCTCCAGCGCACCAGCATCTCTAGCATCTCCAGCTCAATACGTAGAATCGGCGGTGACTTGCGCCACCAAGCGTGAATATTGTAGGAAAAAAAACGAATATGTATATTATTTGTGACAATAACATCAAACACATCAGGTAGAACTTACGTTATTACGTAGAACCTCGAGGTTCGACTGGTTTGGGGAACCAGTGAATCTAATTTCGCGTCTGGTGACTATAGGCGACGTGAGCGTTCGAAGGTGCTATCCTGTGGTTCATATCCCTGACATCACAAACAAGCTTATTATAGGCAAGGGCACTGCGATCGAACGTAAAAAACGCGCGGTGGTAGCCCAGTTACGACGTTCCGATGTCAACACCGTCAGAGTTCAGATCGACGCTGCTCTGATTTTCGAAGACGTCATAGTGAATGCGTCATGGTAAGCGTAAGGCCTATCGAAAATGCCGATCACAGGAACGCTTTTGGGGCGACTAGTCCTTCGACAACTTCTCGTCCTCTAAAAAAGCCTCCTTTTCAAAGTGTCCCTTGCTGCTACCATTGATTGGCTGAGCGTCCATTCGGTTTCGGTTGCCCCTTCCGTCCGCCATTTCGATCCCTACCACTGTGGTGGCTGGAGCGCGTCTCCGACTGGCATGTCCAGAGTCCTATCTCGCCCAGACATTAAGAGTTGTCCCGAAGTGGCAACAAATCATGTCACAAAAGCCAGAGTGTCGTGCTGTTGCATGTCAGGATCCTTGCAGTTGGTCGTTGAAATTCTAAAGAAAAGCACTACCGAATGCGTGTCGCTGTCGTCACGGCGTCCCAACTTCTGGCTGCCAAAGCTACCATGGACTGTCGCATTGGAGAGCGACCTGCAGCAGAACAGGGGTGTGCCCGATACGCTGCCGCTGTTGGGACACCGCCTGGATTGCAACCGGCTACAGCATGACACTTGTATGACGTCGCAAGGCGGAAATCGAGGTTCCACAATTTTGGACGCGGTAAACACACCAGTCGGAGACGGGTTCCAGGCACCATAGCACCGTGTTGCGGCCCCACATTCTCCGGTGGCGTAAATACGTAGACATACTACATTTCCGGTCACCCGTCCGTTTTTTTTTTGTTGTTGGAGTGTATTTAGTTGTTTTGACAGAAACATAAAAAGAAAGACATTTACAAATCTTTGTAACGCGAAATTAGAGCGCAGCTCTTGAGGAAAAGGAGGGGAGGATACGGAGGGGAGGGCATGCCCCTGCTCTTCCTTTGCACCCTCTCCTTCTCTCCTCCTCCTCCCCACCTCCTCCGCTGGTCGTGCTTCTCTCCTTCCTCCTCCTCCTCCTTTCTTCATCCTCCTCTTCTCCCCTCCTCCTCCTCCTCCTGCGTACTTTCCCATCCTCCTCCTCCGTACCCTCCCCCTCCTCCTTTATAATCTCCACTCCTCCCAGTTTTAACGCTAAATTCAGCTCAAAAATGGACGCCACGTAACGTCAACAGCAATTTAATTCCTCGCTAAATCTAGGGGAATTGAATTGCTTTTAAGGTAACTTGACAATTTTCCAGCTAAATCTAGCAAAAAAACTTAATTTGTTCATAGGTGACGTGACACCTAGTCATGGGAAGCCATGTTTCCCGCTAAGTTTAGCGGGGAATTGAATTGGTGTTGAGGTCACGTGACGTCAATCTTCCCGCTAAATTTAGCACGGTGACGCCGGCGGTGACGCCGCGAAACCCGAAAACGGGCGCACAAGAGCTGTGCTCAAATGGCACAAACCGTGATGATATTTGCTCACGACTGTTTTGGAAACGAGCGAGTCGGCGGCACCGAAACTACGGTGTACGTCGCTCTGTTAGCAGCACAAGATCACGGCTTCGCATTCCATGACAGAAATGTGTGCTATATCGCGCTTATCACCTTGCTTCCCCTGTGTCCGCTGAAGAGAAAATTGAGATAGGGACTATTTGTCTCACAGTTCACTTTTAGTGTATAATTATTTATGAAGCGTAAGATCGTATCTGATCTCGAAACGAATGATCCGGGAAGGTACACAGCCGAAGCCTCGACAAAACTCGCATGCCTGCACGAGACGCAAAGCAATGGAAATGGATGCCCAAGAGCAAGGACGTCAGGGACACCGGCAACTCATATCCTAGCGAAAACGCGAAAGCTGCTGGTAGATATCGCGCAGAAAGCACCGATCTAGAAAGGGTTTGGCAGCAGTCGGCTGTGGCGGCGCTAGGCGGAAGAGCAGCGTAAAAGGCGCTAGTGTCGAAATGAAAGAAGGAGAGACTCGCGGAGCTAAGGAAAGAGCGAGAGATTCTTGAGAGAAAGAGGGCTTGGCGGTACTGTTAGTATAAAAGGGGCTGTAATCCCGACCGCCCTCCAGTCTTGGGGAGTACAGCGCGCTGCAGCTTCATGACGGCGAAAATGTCACTGCTGTATTGGTCCCGTTTGACTCGCGTCTGATCACCAAGGAGCGTGAGCCAGTGTAGTTTCACGCGCTGCGCGAGCTATTGCCTGCTGCAGTAAGCCCGCTAAAGCTAAAACCCAGAACAGATGGCACTTTACGCGCGCTCGTCAACATTGTATTTTTGTAAGTTTCTCTGATTCTTTGCTACAGCGAGCGCAAGCAGCGCGTGTACTTACATTCCTATATCCGTTCACCTTCAAGCTGAGAGTAGAAGCTCCGCCATCTGCGCAAGCTTTCAGCCCTTGCTAACACAAGCGTGCACGCTAAGGCATGCGCAAGCAAAGCACTGCGGAAGCCAGTGAGCTCGCGCTGAAGGCGCAGCTTCTACTCTCACGTTCAGTGTGAATGCAGTATAGCATGGGTAAAACACTCCACAAGGCCTGTGCACGTGTCTAAAGTTTGATTTAATTTTAAATCATTCATATAAACTCTGATCTAGCGTTTTACACATTTTAGTAGATCAACTAAAAGAGAAATTTATGTCTTCGAGTAAAATATCAACTTTCGGCAACAGGAGGGTGAATTTCTTTTTGTTCCAAACTTCAGGAATCTTCCGCTACAGCCGCAAAAAGCAACCGTGAAAGCTACCCTGGCCCTAAGCCGGACTTCTCGCCGGACTTTCCGCCAAGTGTCCGATTAGGCCTGGCCTGAGGGTGTCATGTACAAGTGGCGTGCATTTCATATTTTGCTCGGCACCCTTCCCCCACAAGTGGCCCAATATCCTCAATAGCTCGACGAAGTTCGATATCTGGAAAGTGTTGCTAGACCGTTAAACAAAAGAATTAAATGTGGAAAACAAATATATTTGAAAAGCAGTTTATTGTATATTTTTAACATATGCACCAAAGTAACAGGTTTTCATAGCAAATCTGTATATTTTAATGCTTTCTTAAGTTAAAATATGGGAAGAAAAATAGAACAGAATACACCATAAATGTTTCACTTTTCCTCCGTGAGGTCGCTTCTGCTCATCTTCGAATATTCGCGCAGGTGCACAAAAGTCGAACTTTTGTCGAACATCGTGCTAGAAATTTGAAAAATTCTAACCTGGTCGAGCTCGAACTTCAACAGGTTCGTGACATCCCTTCACCGCACCCTTCTAGTTGGAAATGAATGTACTTGTATGCAAAAACAATTCCTTACTCAGCATTTCATTGGAACATATACATGTCAAACGCAATAGCCGTCATTTTTTATCTGTCAACAAAAACTTTGAAGAACGACTTGGCGAAGCTTGTCCTACAACAATATTGTGTTTCAACATTGTAAAACCGAAATCTGGCTAAAATATTTTTTTCTTTACTTATTGTCGAAATAGTGATTATGTGTCACTTCGGGTGTTTAGTGGTACCACACAAGGCACCATAGCAATGGTGCCTTGTGTGGTACGAGTAACTGACTGAACCAGGACACCCATTCAACACCAATATATTGACACTGTTTAATATTTTATGTACGAATTACTAAAAAATCCCAATTCAACTCCCTTCGTGTCCTGTGTGGCCCACATCCTAGGAAACAGAGTCCTAGGGCCGAATTTTCGGCGTCACCTGAAGAAGGTCAACGAGGGGCCCTGGTTAGACAAAAGTGATGCGTCTGCGTTCGGTTTGGATTCGTGTTCAATCAGAGAGAACACAGTGACAACGCGCGGAAAAGTTAGCACTACGGCTTTATACCCTAAATTCAGCTGTTTTAGACCAAAGGGAATGACACCAGTTTAATAAATTTAAGAATGTTTTAGGCGAACTAGTCGTCCCGGGTCAGGAATGGTGGTACCAGAGGACGGTGTCGTACTCATTCCAGTGGCCCGTGATCTCGCTTTCTATAGGTTCTATTGCATGGTTATTCAGTGGACCTATTGCTATATTACCGAAGCATCAAGGAGAATGCAGGGATTGGTGTTCCATGCGCCACACGCGCACGCCTTCCTCGTATAAAAGATTCGAAGTAAATAACCAAAATACAGCGTTGACGAACGCCCGCGCTAGATACAAATTGTTTTAGGCATTTGCTTTAGAAAAGTTACTGATGCTGAGGCCAGCCCGTGCAGCGCGTGGAACACCAATCCCTGCATTTTCCTTGATGCTTGGGTAATATAGCAGTATTCCTATATACACCCGCGTCGACGTTCGCTTGAGGGCTCGCTGCCCGGGAGCTTGCGGATGCAGAACTCAAAGCGGGGTAAAAATAAGTTTAGAGGAATCCATCAAGTAGTGGCGTTGCATATGACACCCGAACGGTTTTTGAAATTTGGCCGGAGATTTATACGGGTGCGGTGGGACCCGCTTTATATTTCATATCTCTCGTATGTTTTATGTATCATATCATTAAATCCACGTCTACTCGTGATAATGCGCAGTTCGTTCAACTCAGCATCTATCAAATAGTTATTTTTAAGTGCCTGAATGTTAGCGTATATAACAAAATAAAACTTCCCCGAGAAAAATAAAATATCAAAATATTTCCGCCGTTAAAAAAATACAAAAATACACGAAGCGGAAAACGGAGTGTTTAGGCATGCAACTCAGGGCGCAGAGGCAGCCTAGGCAGTGGATGGCGGTCGAAGGGTGGAGGCAAACTCACTTTTGACTCTGCGCGCCGCGGCAAAGCAACTGCGGTATTTTTGTTTTTTCTGAGGATGTGGATTCTGCTTTACACAGCTGTCCCGAAAGACTGAAAACGGATTATTGTATAACCTGCTTACCTTGTTTTGTTGGTCAATGAACCTCTAGTACTCCGACAGGAATTTATGGACAGAAATTCGGGGTGGTGACTCAAAACTTTTGCCGACGGGAGCTATGCCACCCCTCTGCGTGGTTGCTCGTTTTAAGGATTTCCCTGTCTTCAGAGTAGTTCCCAAGCTTAACCTAGGTTGGGTAGCACAACCACCGGCTTTCCAGGTACCTAGAACCAAGTCCACTAGTGCACTGTTCAAATGGGCATTGCTCCTTACCAGCCGTCTGCTTTGAAGTGAAGATTTCAATTCTGCACGACTGGGAAGGTGGCAAAGGTACAAACCCACCACATTTCGGACCCAGTTCTTAAACTCGGTGTGGAAGGAAACTCTGTTCTGCCGTCAGTAATCTCAAGCTGCAAACAGCAGTTAAGAGGTGTCCAAACAAAGGGATGTCTATTCCACTACCTACAATGCCCGAAAAGAAAAATAAGAAAACTGCAACTGAAGTTGAGACTACTGAACACTTTAAAGGGGTACGGAAACAAAAATTGAAATATTCAAATTTCGTTCGGAAATGAGTCAAGCATGACGGATAATAACCGTAAATGATAATCGCACGTTTGTATTTTGAACGACTGGCTCTATTTTTCGTTACAAATGGTGCACTCGAGCGAGCGCCCGAAGAGAAGCGAACGGAGAGCGCGATGCGTCATGGGATATTCGGCGCAAACAAAAACAGAAAGAAAAGATTCCCCGCATTCGTGAAGTAACAAGGCTGGCGGAATTATGAGCTTTGCCCTTGGTGGCGTTGTCAGCGTTGTGGTGGTGTCAATAGCGTCAGCGCGTTACAACCGAGCCGTTCGAAGTGCCCGTGGGGTGACGAGCGTGTGGCTGGCCCAAGGAGCACGTCGCTTCCACAGCACTGTCAGCTTAGGGCTGAACGAAGTGGGGAAAGCAACTTTTGTTCGAGTTTTGAGCGACTGTTTAACCTTCTTGGGGGAGAATGGCTGCATCCGGCTGCAGAAACGAGGGTCCGAGAAGAGAAGAGTCCACCCTTTCCGTCTTCTTGGACTGTTTGGTTCAATGCGCGATTTGTGAGTTGAGGAGGAAAGCTAAGAAGGAAAATGTTGAAATGCCAAAGAGCGGCGCTGCTCCGAAGGAATCTGCTACGTCACGACTACGTAGCAAATTCCACAACGTTGCTAGATTACCTCCCAAATAGGCCCCGCATGCATCCACCAGGTGCACATTGAAAGATTGTTTATTTAGCTTTAAAATTAGTTTTCTTCTGCCTTTCAACGGAAGACTGGTGTTTTTGAGGTTAGGGTGCAACATGCGACGCATTCAAGCTAGAAAATGAGCGCTGGAATTTCGTTTCCCTACCCCTTTAAGGAATGCATTTTTTCTACTTTTCTTATCGTTGCTTTCATAGTTGCCTCCTCGTTGGCCCCGGTCACTTTTTGTATGTTCGTACTCACGCCTCGCTTTTCCCACTTTGTGTTTCTTTGAACAGATCCTTTACAAAGAAACACCGAATTTAAGGACTGGATCTAAAGGATGGTTGGTTTGTCCATCCTTCTACCTGTTCGAGACTTGCAATATAGGAATCTTCATTTGAAGAGCAGTCGACTTGTCACGGGCGATATCCGTTTGGACAGCGCACTGGAGGACTTTGGCCACTAGACATGAAAGAGAGGAGCATTTGATTCTTCTCTGTCAGGTGAGAATTTTGATTTAGAGGTGAAGCACGTCAAGCATCGGGAGTATTTTTTTTCATTTCGTTGAAACTGGTTTGTTTGATGTTGATATTTCACACCATAATGGTCCAGCCTAAGCTTGAATATCTGTTGTTTGGCACTATTTGTCAAACATTTCAACTCATAGTCCATCTACCTTGAAAAGTGCATGTATCCTCCTATTGGCTTGCACCATGCTGTGCCTACTTTTGTTGGTTTCTTGTCGTAATGATGATTCTCCGGAATTGATTTGTAATAGCCGTTACAATATGGAATAATTTTAGCAGTCATGTGATTGCTTTGTAAAACTCAAACAAAGTGCTTATCCGGTTACATGCTGAGGCAACATTGAGGCATAAGTGAATTTCCTCTTCTCTACACTAAAGCTAGTGGTGAAAGCACTGCTACATGTCCGAATAGTTACTTTAAAGTCTTGTATGAATTTTCAAAATTTTTAAACATTGCTTTAGATAATGCATTATGTGATTTGGTCTTCGCATCAAACACTGATACGTCCCGGAGGTTCCGCAAACATTTCTCCATGTCCGTGGTTCATTCAGGCGTGCTAGTTAGCCCCGTTAAATATGCCTTTCAGCGTTCAATATTGCCTCATGTAGAAGCAACACCTGCAAACTAGACATCACAATCTTGCATTCCGCTCTCCCGCAGCGCAGCCACGTGCTTTGGGGGAAAACCCTCTTCCAGAGAAAGATGTTAGGTGTGCACTCGTGGTGTCTGCCTATAAAAAAAAATAAAGTTGGTGAATGCTGACGTACCTTGTAGTAAATTTAAAAGTTAAATCGTGGCCAGTTAGTATGATAAGCTGCCATAACGTGACGAGTCTTTGCATCACTGGTCGGTACTTTTTTGCATGAAAGTCGTGATTTAATGAATTGCTCTTTGGTACAACGATATCATTTCTGAATAACTTCGATTAGGTGAAACTAGATTCCACTCTGTTTGATTCCAATGTTTAATCTCTCATTTAGATACTGCACCTTTATGAAGCTGCTATTCTTTTTTCCGTAGTCAGTAATGTTGAAACTAAAGTAGCTTTATCAGGGGCTTAATGAAAACATCAGAATTAACACCAAGATGTTCATATGGATTCTATTAGGTTTATTTATGGGCAGCATGCCGATTCTGCATCATAGGAAAATATACTCATAGAGGTCAATGGTGTGCATAATTTAATTACAAAAGGTTTCCTAGCTAATTAATTAGGAATCGCTCAGTAATACTACTGCCTTCAGAATTTTGAACACAGCATCCACTTTGGTACTCAAGATTACTCCGAATCCTATGCTATCCCATTTGGTTTACGTTTGATTCCATACCTAAATTAACCATTCACGGGCGTTCATCGTGTTTTGCGTTTTATTCAATACATTTTTATGTCTAATGAAGCTGCAGTAATTATTTTTTCTTTAATATTAACCCTGGCTCTTGTCACAAATTCAAATTTTGTTGCAGAACAAGTAAACAACTAATTGTTTGTGTGAGGGGATGAAACAGTGCTGTGCAAGTATATTAATGAGTGGTGATTAGGGAGTGAAAAAAGAAAAAAAAACATTTTTGTTTAGTTCGACACTCGAACGCATAATGTTGAATTTGCAGTGGAATGAAATAAAATTATGTGTACGCTTGCACTCCGAACATTCTTTTCATTGTGTTATCTTGAATTATTGATTAGACATTGTATTGAGTTTGCTGCAGCCTGCCTTTTTTAGAGTCGGTGACAGCTTAAGACATGCAGGACGTGGTTAGGAGCCTCTTATCGCTTCTCAGTCATTGATATTGCGACCTTAGTTCGAACGAATGAACGAGGCAAGTGTGAACATCCCAGACCATGCAGGAACGTTTCTGCAAGTGCATATGCAGGATATTAAATGTAACAGGGCTCATGTGCCGGCTAAACATTGTACTTGGGGAAGTAGAATATGAGTTCAGCTGTTCAGGAAATAGTGTCACCAATCGCATAAAGACATACGAATGAGGCGAAAGATAAAACAAATATTGAAGTTTGCAACGATGTTGAGCAAGAAGATGCATCCTGACTACTACCACGGCATGTCTCGACAGTTTGGCGGTGTCACTCCTCGGAACCTAAATACTTTGGAGCAATCTCTACAACGCTGCTTTGTTGTCTGACTGATGAATTTGTTTTTACTTTAACCTCAGTAGCTGGACTGAGAAGGAGCCATGGCATTCTGCCCTTTTTATGAGAATGACGGCCAGTGCTGGGAGAAGATCCGACCTCAGGACAGCTGTTAATCATTATGTGTGCAAGTTAATGAACGAAAATATTATGGGGCATATTGCGGTTTGTACCCAGCAACTCAACGGACCAAACAACACCACAAAAAACTCGACACCAGCCTTTTTTTATTTGAAAACAAACAATCGAGGCGCATTTGTAATTTAATGAATAAATCTCAATTTTTATGAAAGAGAGCGTGTGCTTTGGCAAAAAAATAATCATAATTGGAGACAGACAATTGTGACTACCATGTTTCGCGAGGTGCTATAAGCAGTAAGGTTTTATGTGCAAGTCATAAGATAAATTGTGATGCAGGCATACTTCAGCCACCGTATCCAATTGGCGACACTTTAGCAAATCATATTTTCTAAGTATATTCTTCTAGCCAATTCGAGACGATTCAGTCAAACAACCATAAGTTCATATTGGAGGATCTATCTGAACTGAGAATCACATCAGATTACAGCGTCCAGGCGAATGTGTGACTTTAGCCGAATGGGGGATAGAGCTAACTTGAAGCTCCCATCCGAAATGTCGACTCTAGCCAAATCGGGGACTTACTCGAATTGAGGCATCCAACCGAATTACAGATTTTAGCCTAATGATGCCGTCGGCCGAATGAACACTTCAGCCGACAAGAGACGACATCCCAGGCACAGCGTAAGAATGGTAGATTTAGAGGGTATGTTGAGGGTGCATATATGGCATACTAAACTTCGCAGCTCTAGTGTGTCTGGATTTCGGCGTGTTTCCAACCTCCATACGGTATGAAAATATTCTGACGGGCTTGTTGGTTACACATACTAAACTGCACATACCTCTAAGACAAGAACAGACAAAGAAATGGACAGGACAGGCGCTAACTCACAACTGGCGGTTTTATCTACAACGAGAAAGAAGTAGGCGACGGAAGTGGCTCGTGATGAAAAATGGAGAAGAGATAATTCTATTTCTAGCCGGGGCGTTCCAAGTAAGGAGTTTGTTAAACTAATAAGACAAAAACGCACTAGACCAAATCGAAAATATTACAAATTAAACATAGGTAATGAATTTGAACTATATGCGATAATATTTTTGAAGGGATAGAAAATGACCTCTAGACCATAAAGGACGAAAATAAGAATTAAAAAAATAATAAGTGATCGCTCATAGGTCACCGATCAGTGGCTCGTAGAGACTATAATCCGTTTTACACCCAACAGACAGCATAGTCAAAGCTATACCGGCGCGAGTGCCAGGACCCACCCTGTGCCCCACCTCACGCGCTCTCGTACAAACACAATTCCGAAGATTGTCATGTATAATGGTTCAAGTACTGACACTCTTTCTCACACAACGCCAAATGGCGCGGAGACGCATTTCTCTCCATTGGCTTCTGTGATCTTAGCTTCAAAAATTTCTCTGATCCTCCTATCTTCGAAACGACTGATCACTGTTCTGTCCGAAAGCAAAGGTGTGCAGGAATAATCTTGCACATGCGTTGCTAAAGGCCCAGAAGGTGTTGCCTTCAATGTCAGAGCATGTTCCCTCAGACGTGTATTTATGCAACGTCCAGTCTGTCCTATATACACTTTCCCACATGTAAAAGGGATTCTATACACCACTCCGCTGTTGGAGTTGACATACCGGCGCTTGTGGTTTATGTCGCACTTATGATGTTGTTGTCCGACATTGTTGAACTTTGGGCACATTCGTTTTATTTTATACGGTGCCGGATAAATTAAATATCGGTGACTAATAAATATCGGCAGAATATAAATTTAAACGAATGTGCCCAAATATCAACAATGTCAAACAACAACATCATGGGTGCGACATAAACCATAAGCACCGGTATGTCTACTGCCACAGCGGAGCGGTGAATAAAATCCCTTTTTTATGTGGGAAAGTGTATATAGGAAAGACTGGAAGCTGCATAAATACACGAATGAGTGAACATGCTCTAACCTTCAAGTCAACATCACTCTAAGAATAGAAAGGAGCGTGACTTGCTTCCTCAAGGAAGCAAATACGCTGGCATAACCATTGCTCTTCTAGGGGAGCAACTGTAACGGGAGCAACCTTTGCTCCCCTAACGTTAGTCCCTCAAAGTTGAACTCCCAGAACAAACTTTTGCACCCTAGCATTTAGGCCACTGGGACTAAATGTTGCGCCCTTACCTCACTTATTACTAAATTTCGCCCTTGCACACCTAGGTGCGCTATTCAACGACAAGTTTAAATTAGTAAAAAGAAATGTTATCGCTGGTTTAGATCTTTTCCAAAATCAACACATTCCCATATGCAAAACACTTATATCACATTTGCACACGCATTCTTGCACACGTATTATACATTTTAGCATAGACAAGGAATTAGAGCATGGATGACACACGCATAACACACACACAATGACACACTAATTAATTTTTTTTTTATGGTCACACGCTAATTCAGTCGCGAACGCCATTAGCTATTCATGCACATTTCATGCTGATCAAATGAAGGGAATCGTTTTGTAAGTGACCATCTCAACCGTGAGCGATGTTACAAATATGGTGCTGCACTCTTAAAAAAAAGCTAGTAAAAAGCTAGTAACTGCAGCAGTTACTACCTATTTCTGACCATTAATACCTTTCACTAACTATTTGCTACCTCAAACGCGGGATAGGTAATATAAAGCTAGTAAAAGCAGCCATTGCTACCTTTTTACTAGCTATTTACTACCCCAAAGGCGCGTAGAAGGTGGCGGCGCTTGCTTCATACCCGATTGCCAGCGTTAGCGACGTACTTGCTGTTTCGAATCGCAGGGGGAGGTATCCACACGCAATCGTAGCGTCAAATATTGTATGAGGGGGCATGTTTAAGGGTTGGAGCTGACTATATAACGATCGCAGCCTCCGTACCAGCACGACGTGGAAGCCATCGCTGCAACGAGCGAAGCGGCCATTGTTGATGCAATGTCCATGCGGCTTACTTCTTTTCTTCTCGTTTGCATTCGTTTGTGAGCGTTTATATTTTCATTTTGGTTTTAACTGGGATGAAAATAGCCACGTAGCACATACTAAAACGTTTCCGAAAACAGGAAAAGTTCAATCAGTTTTTTTTATGTTTTTTTTTTATATTTGTGTTTTTTAAATCATATGTTTTCTCTCGCAAGAGGCGCTTGGCAACATTGTACGACAAGCAAGTTGGGGCGGTCGGGGCCAGTCGGAGTTCGCAAGACGCTAATTTTTTTGATGTGAAACTGCCGTTTTTGCCTTGTATCGTGTGCAGCTTTCGTGTTCCCGCGTTGGAGTGCATAGTTAACGTTCGTGCGCTCGACGGGGGAAGTGTGTGCGTTGACCTGGACTGCTCCGAATATAGTTCTAACGAGTCGGTGCCGCTGTCACTGGGTTGGATTTCGTCGACCAAGAAGCTTTTTTCAAGCTCCTACTTGACACTGAGAACTTATTCACGGTTTGTGTGGGCTCGGTGGTTGAATGATTCTGATTAAGCTGTCTTCGGTCGTGACAGTGCACTGTCACAACCGTTGTGGTGCGTCGTTAATAGTGGATGTAGCTTTGGGACCGATGAAAAAAAAACTTTTTGGCATTCTACGAGTCTTTCTGAATTTGACACAAAAACGCGAGCATTCGTCAGTGTACTTCAAAATTAAGACGCGAGCTGCACGTGGTATTAATTTTGCACGCATTTTTGTTGCGCAGCACGCGAAAGGAGCGCAGCTGCCGTCGTACTCCCCGTCAATTACAGCCTTCGTTCGCTGCCGGAGACGGCAAGAAAGCTCTTTCTCTCCGACTGCGACCGCATGTATCGATTTAGCGAGCGCCGAGGCGATCGACGGAGACAGCGACGAGCGACGGCGATTTCTCACTGTTATCTGTCGCGTGGCTCGGTTTTTTAATTTCTAGGAAACGTCGCTCATCACCTTGGCCGCTTGTTCCCGTCGCTTTCATGCGGTTTGCCTCGTCGCGCAACTTACCTATCGACTGCGAATAACTGACGTGCTGATACACGACGACAAGTTTGCGCACTCATATGGTCTGTATAAAAGGCTTAATGGCAGTCAAAGAAGTGAGCGGGGAGGAGTGCCCAAGTGGGCTAACGTGTCTCTCTTCGAAACCTTGCACTGGGCACCTCCTGGGTTCGAGCCCCGCTGCCCCCCCCCATTAGTTAGCATTGTCTGTGTGTGCGGGTGTTTGTGTTGAATACATTGTGTCAATTGTGTGCTAAAAATGTGGGTGAGCATGTTTATATGTATATACCTTCAGATGTGGAATAATTGAAATAAACTAAATCGGCTTCTTTCTTGTGTACGTTTAATTGGATGGTGACTAGCGCCACCTGGATTACTCATTTCCAGTTTAAATTTTTTGTTGCGCCCGCCACCTGGTGGTACGTGGCAGAACCGCACACCTTTTTTTCCGCCGGAAATCACGTGACTAGTTGCGTTTCCGGTCTTCCGTCGGGAGGTAGCACTAGTTACTAGCTAGAGGTAGTAAAATACGTGGATTCTACTTTGAGGCTAGTAGCAGTTACTAGCTTCGTGACCTAGTAACCATTACTAGCTTGACCGTTACTACATCAGGCTACTGGGTACCTAGTAACATATGTGAAAGGCGGTTATTAGACCTTACCTAGTAAATACTACTAGGTTTTTTTTAAGACTATGCTTTCGCAAAAATATTGTTCTCTAATATTGTTGCTAAACTTTCCAAGGGGTGTATCTCTTACTAGGAAGCAACGGTACACACAGTAATTATTTGTGACAGTCTGTAAAACAGCGTCCCAATAGGCTCCCAGCAGCCATGTTCTCGCTTCCCCGCATAGACTGCCCCACTTTGCGCATGCGCGTCTGTGTGGCAACCGCATTGTCTTTTGCGAAAAAAAAACCCCAAAAAACAACAACACAGGTTCTATAGAATACAAAAAGAAAACAAGACAGAATTAACCTTTTTTGTCTTTGGAAACGTTTTTAAAGCGTTCTAGGTGGCTATTTTCATCCCAGTAAAACCAAAAACAAAATACAAACGCTTTCAAAGCACATTTCGAAGCATGCAAAGGGGAAGGACGCAAGGACAACGGTCAAAAGCCGCATGGCCAGTGCATCAACAATGGTGGCGCTCGAGTCAGCGCTGGCTTTCACGACGTGCTGGAACAGAGGCCACGATCGCTATAAGTGAGCTCCGCCCCTCAAACATGGCCCCTCCTGCAATTTTTGATGCTACGATTGTCTGTGGGCACCTCCCCCTGCGTTCCGAAACAGTAAGTGCGTCGCTAACGCTGGCCATCGGCGATGCAGCAGACGCCGCCATCTTGTCCGCGCGTCTTTTGCTCCCGCACTGTTGCTCCCCCGCGCCTCTCGCTGCTTTTGCTCCCACGCTTTTGCTCCGGCGGCTGCTTTGCTCCCCTCGCCCCTCTGTTAAACCGGTCGAGTGCAGTTAGTCCTCAGCGTTTGCGCACGGTACGCCGCTCGAACCAGATGGTCTCTTCGGGGAGCAAAATGGGAGATAAGAGGACCAAATGCTGCCGTTAGTCCTTTGAGACCATATTTTTCCTTAGAGTGCACCTTCTGGACATGTAGCAACGCATATGCGAGGTTGCTGCTGCACACCTTTGCTTTCGGACACAAAAGTGATCAGAGGTGTCCAAGAAAAGAGGATCAGGGAAATGTTTGAAGCTAAGACAATAGAAACCAATGGAGAGAAATGCGTCTCTACACCATCTTTGGAATGGACTCAGAAAGTGTTTTAGTACTTGAACCATTTTACATGACAATCTTCGGAATTATGTATGCACGAGAGCGCGAGAGGTGGGGCACCTGGTGGGTCACTCGCGCTCTCGCCGCTATAGCCTTGGCTGTGGCGCTTGTTGGGTGTAAAACGGATCGTAGGCTGTACGTGTCACTGATCGGCGACATATGAGCGATCACTTATTTTCTTCATTCTTAATTTCGTCTTTCACGGTCTAAGGTCATTTTCTATCCCTTCAATAATATTATCGTATATAGTTCAAATTCATTACCTATGTTTAGTTTGTAATATTTTCGATTTGGTCTAGTGTGTTTTTGTCTTATTAGTCTAACAAGCTCCTTTGTTTGAACGCCCCAGCTAGAAATATAATTGTTTTTTTCTTTTTTCATCACCAGCCACTAATTTCACCTTCTTCTTCCTCGTTGTATATAAAACCATCAGTTGTGAGTTAGCGCCTGTCCAATCCACTTCTTCGTCTGTCCTTGTCTTAGCGCTATTTGTAATTTAGTATGCTCCACAAGGGTCCTTCTCTTTACTGGCCAAACCTCGCAGCACCCGTGCGCGATACTTCCCGCCATCCTATGAAAGGGATGACGCGGTGGCTTCGCGCGGCGACCACTGGGGAGCATGACCGTGCGCGCTAAGATGCACTCTGATAAAGAACCGAAATCTAGAAAGGCGTCCAGACTACGCATTTTTCAGAACGCCTTAAAATCCTGCCCCTGCGCTATTTACTTCTAAAAAAGATGATTTCGTGGTTTTCAATGGCGCTCGGCAAGTTTCTATTTGGAACCACATGTCTACTTTCACTAATTAAAAAGGTAATTAACCAATTTTAGGTAATTATCTGACTGATCGTTACGATTGGCCCCACATGCTATGTCCCCCTGGGCGCAGGAGTATAGCTTTCACGGCTTTATTTAAACAAATCTGTAAATCCTAACAAAAATCACCCAGTGTGGGCATGTTTGTGTAATAAAGTTGCCTGAAGCGCGATGGTGGCGTGAGCAAATAAACTTTTTTTGTGGCCCATGAATTGGGCGCGACCTATCACCTCCCAGCTCAGCCACTTGCAATAGCCCGATCTCACCAGCCAGTTTGACCAGGCCACCGGTACCGCAATGCGTTGAGGGCACGTAAAGGGCCGCCAACACTAGCGAGAAAACGCGCACGACGCGTCGATCGCGTTGAAAACGCGTTCCGCAAAATCGGTTGAGCGCGTGAAATCATGCGTTCGCTCGAATGCTTCAAGAGTGCGCGAGGCCTCCTGTGCTGTCACGTGACATTCGCCGCGATCGGCGTACCACGCGCGTGTTCTCGCTAGTGTGGGCGGCCCTTTAAGGGCCGCCCACACTAGCGAGAAAACGCACGTGGCTCGCCGATCGCGGGAACAGCACAGGAGGCCTCGCGCACTCTTGAAGCATTCGAGCGAACGCATGATTTCACGCGCTCAACCGATTTTGCGGAACGCGTTTTCAACGTGATCGGCGCGGCGCGCGTGTTTTCTCGCTGAGTGTGGGCGGCCCTTAAGTCTTTTGCACGTGCGACAACCCCATTGAAGCTCTGGCGCATGTGGAGCACCAGGCGGCAGGAGCTCACGCATGCACGGCCGTCTGCCTCCTGTCGTAGCCTCCTCTATATAGCAAAGCCTGAAAGATCGCCAAGAGAAGCGGCCGGCTAAATTGAAAAGGTAAAGCGGCAGACAACGTATGATAGGAGAGTAACATAACGCGCGCCCCGCTCCGGGAACACGCCGAAACACACTTCTCCCGAGTGATCGAATGTCCGCTCGTGCTCCTCGCGTTCCTCGCGCTACCGCTTCTTTTGTCGTCGGGTTTGAAAACAATGTTTCGGGTCCTCACCGCTGAGAAAGCTGTGCGCTGAATACCAGGTTCCTCTAAAGCCCCTTTATGTTTCAAAAGCAGCGCAAGGTACGTCGATGCACGTGGCACGTGCAACGTGCAGCCCTTGGGAAGATTGTGGCTGCACAGCGCCGCACAGAGCTAGGTTTCAGACGCCATGAATTTCCTAGAAGTGGCGCGCGGCAAGTGCGTAGAGCATTTCTACAACAATGAATGGCGCTACTTTTCCCACGATAGAGCCCATAGAGCCTATACTTCGTTTCAGCTTGGGTCCAGACGCAGGCGATGCTACGAGCGCGAGCGTGTGGCCCTGAACAGTGCTTGCATTGCACGAGCACGCGTGCATGGCGGGGACGCTGAAAGCCCGGAGCTCGCGCTTGTAGCATTGCCTGCGTCTGGGCCCAAGCTGAGACGAAGTATAAAGCCCCTCTATCCTGGGAAAAGTGGCGCCATTCATTGTTGTAGACATGCTCAAGGCACGTGCCATGCGCCAATTCTGGGAATTTCATGGCGTCTGAAATCCAGCTCACACTCTAAGAAAAAAAGGCTGTAGTCGGGTGCATCGGGCGCACATGCACCCTTTTCCTGAAAGATGCACCCTGCGTTACCCAGCCAGTGTACCTGTACACCGACAATGAGTATCTTCCTCTCCCTTAAAAACCTCTAGGTGTATCAGTGCACCCCCCGCTAGCCACGCGACCCGATCAGCTTGTGCTCGGATTCCCTCTTGGGGGTCACTTTTTGGGTTGGGCAGTTTCTTAGGAAGTATGGAGCTATCCTGTACACTCGGTATTGACAGTAGAGTAGGCGCTATGCTTGTTTTAGGCCAATCGGGTCTCTGGGTAGGATCACGTGACTACAGTCTCCAAGCTAGAGATAAGGCAGAGCACGGCACCCGCCTGAACGCCAAGGCCACGGGTAGCATCCACTGCACTATTAACTTTTGGTCGAACTTTCAAGAGGATATAAGTGACAAGTCCTGTCGATGTGTTCATTGTTGGGTTGCCCCTGAAGATAAGCCTCTGCGAGGAGCCCCCTTTTTGCCTTGAAGGAGCTGCTATTTTCTTTTTCTTTTTCTCCTTAAAGGCCGACCAACGAGCAGAAAGGAGGAATCTCTCCCTCAAATCCTCCTTTTCATTCGTGAAAGGGGAGACGCTCCTCCTTTCTGCGGGGTGTAGCTCAGAGATGCGCTCCTGCGGGGAGAAGGGGAGAGAAAAGAGCGAGAGGGAATGGAAAGAAGGAAACTGGGAACCGGTTTTCTGCCCGGCAGAAGACGATTCTGTAGGTCGGCCTTTAAGCTGAAAGCATGGAAGAAGGTGCGCAGTTGCCGGACCAATGAACCGGAGGCTTTTCATCCCTCGACTCCGCTGTCTGGGCGAGGGTGACGGCAGGAGCGTGATCATGTGGTAAAGGTTTCACGGATGACGTAGTAGCTTTTCCCGACCTCGGAATGTCTGACTCCCTTCCTAGCTTCTTGTGTGCTGTGCTGCGACCAGCGGGGCTGCCGTAGAATTCGTCCGCGACAACGCATTCCAGTGTACCAAGATTTCCAGTGTTTGAAACGTCCTACGCAACAAGCGATTTCTTCAAAAAAGCCCAAGGAATTCATGTGATGCGTTTTGTGTTCGGTTCGGCAAATTACTGCTTCTGCCACATCGTGTTGAATCTTCACGGACTCCTTTCTTCTCGTTTTTGTGTTTGTGTTGTGCTGCAGTGCCCGTGTCGACATATATTTCGGATTACATATTTCGAGACCGGTATTTTCATCATAAGTGCTCTGCAACCTACTTCTTTGCAACAATTGACCGTTCCGTTCCGGATGACCTCTAGAATTAGGCAATGTCTACTTTCAAGCAGCCGGGAGAATAATTTCCCCGAAATTCTATCGGCAGTCGCTTGCCATCAGCTGACTACAATCATGTGACGACTGCAGGTAGAATACTGACTTTCTTAATTTCTTGGCGTTTTGTGAAAACACGTTTTCGTTGATACACGTTCTGTAGACACGTTTCATCGACACTAACGTTTCATCGTCACCCGTTACGCGAAATGCACGCTGTAGGGACATTTTGTCGTGCGTGTATCTCTGAAATCTGTGCTCACCGACTCAGCCCACCCATTCACGCCGCTTCGTGGCGATATTCCGCGGCGGCTCATTACGAAAATGTTAACCAAGCTGTCGCCCCCCATACACATCACTTCGCGGGTACAGCTGTCGATGAAACTTCGTTCGATGAATGAATGGCGATTGCTGGTGGAATTTCGTGGAAATAATTCTGCCGGCTGCTTGGAGAATAGACACTGCCTAAGACTCACTTCCGTTTCTTGTTTGTTTAGTAATCTTCTCAGTTGTGTAACAGGTTCTTCGTACCTCTTCACATATCACGGATTGCTTGCAAGTTTGTACTTGTTTACGGAATAAGCTGTCTAATAGACTTCTATGAGATTTGAAAACAATCCCGTGTGTCCCTTTACCTGCCTTTTTGCTATCACCGGGGCGCATACGTTTTTTAATGGTTTCCTTGATGTCTTAAATAGGTTTATGAAGTTAGTTATGAAGCGGGTGCGTAAAGCGGTGTGACCATGCACCTTTGAATCGTGTGCATCTGTGTTCTCTTCGAATTCAGAGGTTGTAGAAAGAGGTGCAACACTGCACTATTGAATGGGGTAGCTCCTCTGTTCCCTTTCAGAGCAGAAGGTGTAGAAAGGGGAGTAATGGTACACTATTGATCGGGGTGCATCTGTGTTCCCGTTTGAGTGAGGCGGGTTTATGAAGCGGTGCAATGGTACACCTTCGAACGGGGTGCATCTGTGTGCTTTTTCATTTCATTGGGTGTAGAAAGAGGTGTAGCCGTACACCACTGAATGGGGTGCACCTGTGTTTCCTTCGTGTGAGATTTCTGTAGAAAAAGGTGTACATGTGCACCACACCAACGGATGTACACGTACTCCCATATTTTGGGGTGTGCAAGTGTTCCCCAAAGGGTGTAGTATATGTGACAAGCACTTACACTCCTATGGGTGTATACCAAATGACACCCCTTTTTTAGAGTGCAGTGCTGCGCTGTGCCGCCGTGATCTTCCCAAGGGCTGCACGTTGCACGTGCCTCGTGCATCGACGCACTTGCGCCACTTTTGAAACATGAAGGGGCTTTGCGTTCCCCGAGAAATGCTCTGATGCCAGGAGATCCTCGCGCTCAAATCTGCGAGCGTGCACTCTTTGACTCAGTCGTCGAACTGCCACGCTTTGTGAGTATAGAGGAGGCTATGCTCTTGTGAGTTAAATTTATGGCAGCGTCACGCATGCGCCGAACGCTTAGTGACAGTCGGACTATTCCTCTGCTTGACGCTGCCATCCTAGTGGCGAGCTATTTAACATTCTCTTACGGATCACGATACGTTTCGGTTACCGTGAAACAATAAGTCTTTCTGTTATCTTAGAATTTGCTATATTAAGAGCGCACTTTAGATTCGTGAATGGTTTACCACTACACTGTAATGTGCGGTGCTGACGAAGCAATTGTGACTCGAGGAATAGCAATGGCAAGACGTAAAGTGCGTGAAGTAACTGGGTATCGCTTGTCTTAGTTTAACATCGCAGTGCTGACGGCGAGACAACTGAATGACTGCTTTCGAAACGCAAGTCTCTTCACTTGTGGAAAACCTCTGGCTTCGGAAATAAATACAGTTCACCAAACCCTCGTGTTATGCGCTTATTTGCTGCTTCTCTCGCAACTTACTATAGGTGGTATTCACTGGACGCCATATTTGAGGTCACTGTTTAGAGCGCATGCTCGGAACGAGCTCACAGTAATAGGCTGCTAAGACGGGCAATCTTGATGGTGTGGAATGCACGTTATAAAAGAACTGTGGAAGCTCGCCGTCAGCACGCGCTCAGCAGCCGCGCACACAAATATGGCCGCCAGTGAATACTCCCTATACACATAGCGTCTTTGTTAAAGGTATGCTGAACCAATCATTTGAGTGTCTATATTAGGTGGCGCATGATCACCTCACGAGCCAGCAGCCACCGGTGTGCGCGAGCACACGCAACGAAATTGCCATCATATTCACCCATTCACTCTTAAGAAGACAGAGAAATGTGTGGGTTCCAAGGAAAAGGAGAACAAAGACAGGCGTTTCATCTGCACGGTGGGGACTGGTGTAAAAGGTAAGCAATTAACTGGCCTCACAAGCACGCATCTTTCACCTGTGGAGATTAAAAGCCTGTCTTTATTGTACTTTCGCCCGAAGACCTATACACTTCACTGTCATGTCAAGCGCGGATGGGAGACTATGACGTCAAGTTTGTCGCGTGTGCTCGCGCACACCAACGGCAGCTTGATTGTGGAAAGAGCGTGCGCCACTCATTATGGGCACTAAATTGTTTGGTTCAGTATCTCTTTAAGTTCCATTCAGCTCGACCTACTCGATTCGGCGCAGCCCTGATGAAATGCAGCCGACAAAGGAACTTTGAGGTTGCTCTCCTGCTTTCATGGATGGAAGTTTCTCCCTTTCTAAAGAAGAAAGTGTACAAGTGCATTCGTTCCTTTACGAAGGACTATAGGCAGCGTGCGACACCTAAGGGGGCGCGCCGATCTAACTGATGTTCCCGCCAAACGACTCTGTTGGGAGCTGTACCACGGAGCCACTGTGACTGTCGCACTTTCAGTGTACTGTCGCATTATCACTTCGCAGCCTATCAGATTGCTGCGTTACTCATTCTGAAGGCCGAAGAAGGAATCAGGCAGCGCATGAACATAATAAGGCCTGCTGTTCTTTGTCAGTGAGAATGGCAGGGCATATTATGTTCATGCAATGCCCGAATCGCTTCTTTGGACTTCATAATTAGTGACGCCGCAATCTCATTGGCTGCGGAGTCATAGTAACAATCGTGTGACAATAACGTCGCAATCCGATTGCCTGCGGAGTGATAATAAGGAGCGTGCGACACCGGAAGGGGCCGCGCCGATCCAACTAATGTTCCCACCAAACGACTCTGCTTGGAGCCGCACCGCGGCGCCACTGTCTTGTCGCACGCTTCCCATATAGACCGGTTTTTCTATAAGTGTATTGAACTTTGATTAGATTACTGTGCCTACAAGCTTGTTTGACTGGTGTTTTAAACGGACGATCCTGGCAATACAACAGAAGTGGCCCGCAAGTAGCAACACATCACGTTAAAAAAGCCTGCGTTTCATGCTAACAGGAGGCTGGTGCTAGGAGTTCCTGCAGGAAGTACTACCGAACGCAAGTGTTGTTCTCGTCGCGAGTCCCAATTTAGGGTGTCTGAAACTTCCATGCACTGTAAAGCTAGAAAGCTACCTGAATAAAACAGGTGTCTGTCACATCTACCATTGCTGCTTTGAGACCACTAGTATCGCGGCCGGCGACATGAATCTTTTCGCAGTCATCAGACCTAAATCGAGGGACCACATCTTTTTCACGGTAAACACACGAAACGGAGACGCCGTTTCAGGCACAATACAGAAAGTGTGTAAGTGAAAACGCAAACTGCTTCCAATTTCTCCACGGTCTCCGGCAAATCAAGTTGAGAGTTCTGACCAATGACACCTAAAGACGAGGCCGGCGCATGACGTCATCCTTGGTGGATTCCCAACCCACCCCAAATGCAAAACACGTTGAAGCTTGACGAGAGTACGCCGCAATGCGTCCGACGTGTGCGTCTGACGTCGCCGTCTGCGAGCGTCGCCCTCATTGTGAGACGCTGAAGGACGCGCTGGCAGCGACACACGCGAGCTAGGACGCCTCGCATGGATCCACTAGTGATGACGTTTGCAGGGAGGGGGGCGGGCGGGCTACTCAGACATTATTCTTCTAGATGGTAGTTAATTCTTCATCTACATGGACCACTGTGCGCAATCGGCGGTAGTGCCGATTTCGCTTAGACCTTCGACACAAAGCCTCAATGATCTTCAACATCTGGCGGCTCTCATTTTGCCGCGCTTGCATCGTCGAACACTTCGCAAGGCACGCATCGCACTTCGCATCGGTAATCGCTGCCGCTAGAAAGCGACAATATCCAGTACTCACCCTGAGGTGACCAAGTGATGTTAGTTGTCATCGGCGAAGTTGTACTTTTCCGCCAAGTATTTGGTGTTGTGCTTGCCGTACTTGGCACCGTAGCTTGTCTTTGGGTATTTGCTGCTGTACTTGTTGTCGTAGATGACGTCGTACTTGGCGTGGTACTTGCCGCCCTACTTGGTGAGTGCTAATACGTAACTGGAACGAAGTAAGGC